>KB697793.1:30965-43789 GCA_000349165.1 Anopheles christyi
TGTTGTTGTTGTTGTTGTTGTTGGTGATGTTGTTGTTGTTGTTGCTGCTGCAGATCCAATGCAGGGCTACTCGTATTTGGTCCACTATAGGGCAACTTAGCGGGACCGGTGGTTGTTCGCAGTTTCTGCTGTTGCTGCGACATGATCACATACGAACTGTTTCGTTCCGGTGGTGGTGGTGGAGGAACCGCTCCATTGCCATTGTTTATATCGCCAGCCATCATATATGGATTTGGTCCTCCACCGTTCATCAGCGCCTGTTGTTCTTGTCCCATCGGGTGACCATACTCGCTATTTTCTCGATCTTCACCCATCATTCCTGTCATGTTGGTAGACAAATTTAATTGGTTCATGTCGAGCACCATTTGGGACATCATCTGATTCGCGTTTGTATTGTTGGCGGTAATTTCACTTAAATTGAGCTGTGTACGTGCAACAGGATTACTTCCCTCGTGGGCAAAGCTAGCCGTCTTTGCGGCACCTTTTGAAGGAGACGATGGCGTGCTACTGTTTGTGTTGTGTTTCAGAATGCTTTTGGGTTGAATTAATGGTGGTGCATTACCGCTTCCCATTCCCTGCTGTTGTTGCTGTTGGAAATTAGCAATCGTTGTAGAAACGGATGGAACACTCGATGAATGTTCGCTCGAGGTGATGGACAAGGTGTCTGGAGCTGGCGTTTTAATGTCAACCTGCTTTAATTTCGTCATCGGTGCAGTCAGGGGCCCGGCATTGGGTTGTGCCAAACGCACCACCTCTTGCACGTTACCGTGTTCTTTCCCCCCGTAAGGTACCATATCATTGTCGTAGTCTTGATCTTCTTCCATCGCACGCCTTTCAAAATCACGTTCTAGGATGAGCGTCCGCAGCTGTTCTTCTTGCTTCGGTGTACGCTGGGGCAACGATTGCAGCTCTAAAATTTGTTGATCCCGCCAGGCGCGTACATGCTCGCGACGCAGCTCGCTTTCCTTTTCCTTCTCTTCACGTTCCCACGGATTGCTGCCAGCTTGGGGCATGCTTTTACTTTGTGATGGCATCGTTGGATAGAATCCTACCTTCGGAGGTTCCGCATTGCTGTACGCATTGTTGTTGAGTTGTGTTGGTGCTCCACTGCCGGGCTTAAACAGCGGATGTGTCGATACAGGAGGAAGTGGCGGTTGATCATCTTGCGCACGCAATGGTTTAGGTGCCGTTGACGGAGGCATCGTTGCGTTCGATCCCTGTTGCTGGTGCTGTTGGGAAGGCTTGCCTGACGTAGCAGTATTGTAGGCAACCGGTTGCTGCTGCTGTTGCTGACGACGCTTGATTAGCTCATTCATTTCTGCCAGCTTTGCTTGACCGCGCAGGAGTGAAGAATGGTGCTGCGCACCGAGCGGTTGCTGTCCGTCGTGAGGATACATTTGAGGAGAAAGCATTGGGCTACCATTCGAACTACCGTGGTAGTTGTAACTTCCTGCCGGACTGCCTGGACCGCCCGGAATTGCATTCACATTTTGCATACTCTGACTTGCTGAAATAACGCCGGGTGCCGGATAATTGCCCCCAGTACCACTGCTGCCTGCCACCGAATGGGCAATGTTGGGCATCGATGGTGCCATCATTTGATTCATGCGAAGGCTCTGCTGTGCCTGCACGTCGCGCATAAACCCGTTCACGTTCCCACTATTTCCGGCATTTCCCGGGGGCATAGCTGGTTGTTTTCCACCCATCGTCGATGCCAGTCGGTTGTTCAATGTGTTCATATTACCCTGCTGTTGCTGCGATATGTTGGTTAGATTACCGTTATTACTATTATTAGGCTGCTGCTGATTAGGCATCGTATAAGACATGGTGTTTTGTGTTGTCAGTAACAAATTGCTAGGATTGGCATTGCTGCCGCTATTATTGCTATTAAAATAGGCAGACGCTGGACGGTTTAGCATTGGGTGCTGTTGGTGCTGCTGTAGCTGATGTTGATGTTGTAGCATTTGCTGCTGTTGCTGATGAACGGTGCTTGAAGCTCCGGGGGAATTAAGAGACGTTTGTAGAGGCATGGGAGGTCTAGAAACAAACGAAACAAAACCAAAATTAGATTAATTAATCGTACTGTGCAGTTTCAGAAACTACGTACCGTTCGCCGAGATTTGGATGACTTTGATTTTGGGCTCTATATACGCTAAGGTTTTGATAGAATCCTTGATCTTGACTGTTCCCTGCTGTACCGATAGCTCCTGCACTTCCTCCTCCAATTCCACCACCACCGGCAAGGTTATGTATGCTACGAGATTTATTTGCGGAAGAACCTATGGAGAAACGCAGTGCAAAAATAGTATTTCCAATGGTTATTATAACAGGCTAACTAATACGCTTGCAAACACGCTCTTCATCATTATCTTACCAATATTGCCAACATGGTGCAATGCTGGAACGGATTTGCTATTTAATAACTGCTGTCCGGCGGATGATGCGGGTATTGGCGGCTTGCTGATGTCGCCGCTGCTTGTACCGACGCGCGTCATGTCCCGTTCAGACATTCGTCGACCACCTGCATTAGGGAGTAATACAACAGAGTTAATCGTTAATACAATCCGTAAAATAGAATGCGTTTAGTGTATGCATTAAAAACAGAAAATGTAATCAACCTAAATTTTGTAAAATAGAGGGTGAAGTGCAGTTATACAATTGTTTACGAAAAGTTTTGTTTATGTTTCCCAAAAAAAATTTCGGCAACTTCTCAAGCAACTGAAGGCATGCAACAGTACATCATGGAATCACATAAAATGTTTCTTGAAGACTGCTTAGTAAGGGAAAATATCAAATACAAATAATGAACAGCTTATCAAATATGTTTTATGCGTTTAAAAGATAACATTCACTTTCTCAAATGACTGATTCTACAGAAACAAAAAAATATGGGCATAACAATAGAGGTGAAAGATGAAAAAAAGACAAATAGTGTCAAACTGAATATTGATAATAGTATCATCGAAAATATTAATCCAGAACAACCAACTGATTTAGAAACTGCTGTGCGTAGCCTAGTCCCGTTAACGCGGATAGTAATTGATATTCAACGCAAGTGTAACTACGATAATTCGCTATGCGTTTTGAAAGTACGTAGTGTAGAAAAAATGTGAAGCGGCGTGTGTGTATTTTTCCATAAAACTTGCTGTGATGTTGCTGTTTTTTGCCAAGCCAGCAAACAGATGTGGAAGAATTGTTCAAAAAAAGGGGCGCAAAATTACATTCAGGTCAACTGTCTTTCTCATTTGCTGTCGCCATCCTTTCGTTATCGGATGCGTCATTCAGCTTATTGTTCATCTGTTTCAGCAGTCGCAGCATGCTATGCTGTTTCTTTAGTTGCCGTGGAGTTTGACGCATGTTGCTTAAATCCGGACAGCTGGTGCGATACTGTTGCTCTGACGGTGGCGAATTTTTACCATACAGGAAGTTCAATGTCACCTTTTGGTTTTCGATGTTTTTACAGCTCGGATGACACTTTTTAATCTTTCGTAGCAGGAATCCAGCAGGAAGTATATGTGGATGAAGCCCGTGATGAGCTGCATGCAGGTCGCTTAAGCTAGGTGAGGTATTATTTGCGGCTCGCTGAGAAGCGTACGGATTTCGTTTACTGTCCAATCGATCGTACGAGTTGCTACAATGATCACCAATATTATTGTTTCCATCACTCTCCGCAAGATTGTTTAATAGTGTGTCACAGGACTGGGAGAGTTTAAATGGCACCGGTGCTACATTCAATTCTTCACCATCGGAGCCAAATTTACTCCACAGCTCTAATTGATTCAGTATCTGTTGCTCTTCATCCTTTGATAGCAGATTCGTGGCGAGTCTATCTGAAGAGTTTGACTGCTCAATGGTCTCCTCTTCCGGCTTGCGTTTTGTGGACGAATCAGACCAATATTGAAGTTTTGCATACTTTATGCGATTGTTGTTCATATCCTTCAGGGAATCATAATACTTTGTTAACGCCTTTACCTTCCCCTGTCCAAATTTAATCCTTTTGTCAGAATCAGATGTTTTCATTGCTTCAGGTGTGGTTCCAGAACATGATGATATTTGAGCTGGGTTACTTGCTGAAAAGGGTATTTTTAAAAGTGTTATACATAAATTGGCTAAATAAATATGTTGCAATCTCTGTCTCCAAGCTAGCACAGGAGCAATGCGTACAAGTGTAACGAGCGTAATAAGAATTCAAGAGTAACGAACACATACACACACACACACACACACACACACACACACACACACACACACACACACACACTTAAGACTCGATACATATGCTCGCATTCACACGTTGGATTTATTCGAGGTGTGTATGCAATGTGTGCAGGTAGCGTATGGGAAAGGGATGCACATTTGAAGTACAATAGACAGTAATGTAGTGTACAGCAATTTGATTGGTTCCCTTGGGTGATGGATTACAAAATGCAATAAAATTATACAGGGGGACCGCATATTGCGACAGCGATGGAAAGGGCTGCGTAATCAATGTATTACAGGGTCTTGTGAAGAATGTCGTCATCAAACATGTCAGAGTGCTGTTGCTGCTCCTACTGCAGGTGTCGTTAACACATACCACATGATTTTCAGGAATTTATCGATTTTGTTGTAAGGCCAATGCTTTTGTAGACACGCATGTAATATCGTTTGTTCACAGTAAACAACATATTTAAATATATAGCATGCAACATAACGGATACAAGGTAGCAGAGGCGTGACATTCTTGGAGTAACGTAATGCAAATATGCATGTAAATGTAAAAAAATTTTAAATTATGCACCATAAAACAACAATGCATTCAAATACTTATAACATGAATGGAAGTTCTGTAGTTCATGATGGAATAAAATACGAATGGTTTGGACGTGATATCGAATGGAAAACATTGTTTCGAAGTTTCCAGGAGAAGTACAATCACAACAATATAATAGGTAACAAGTAAATTGAATACGAATAAATGTAGTTAATGCAAACTGAGTGTAATTAACTGGGTGCAGTAATAGTTTATACAAATAGCCACAAAAAATAAACTCGTTTGGCGACTAACTTACTCAGGCAAAGCAGAACAGGAGCCCGATGGTCGGGGACGAGTTTTAAGCTGAGTGGATACGTCGTGCACGTGACGATTGGATAAGCGAAAGATCCTATTTTGTCACGACCAAGCGTTTTACCGTAGACAGAGAGTTAGCTTCATCTCTTCGACTGTAGAAAACCAAAAGAGTACAGTGAAACAAGAGGAGCGCGCATCGGTAAAACTGATAGTCGCCCTGGTGTACGGGACAACGGAGGCAACGCTTTCCGAACAGAACAGAAGCACCATCAAGCACATGTTTGAGATACATATATTCGAGAATGGAAAATTCAAGCCCAAACAATTGAATCATTCCTCTCGCCTAACGGAGCATGTTTCGAAAGAAATGAACAAGCTGTCTCGCCGTACCTTTCGCACCACCTTGCCCCGTATGATGAAGATGGTGATGATGATGATGAGGGTCGTTGTTGCCGGGGTCACCGTTGTTATCGTTGTGCTCTACTGCACCCACAAATGCTGCATCGGCTTTAAGCATTTGAATGTTTCGCAAAAGATTACAGTGATCGTTATCCAACGTAGCACTAGGTGCGTAATTGCTATCGGTTGCAAAATGAGCTCCCATTTTGTTATCTACCAGACCGCCGTCACCGCTACTGCTACTTTTGCGAGGCCCTTGATCCAATGGTGTAGTACTCCCCTGGGGACAGACAGTGCTAGTAGTTTCATCACTATCTAATTTAATATTTCGTTGTCGTCTATCGACGGTATTGCTGCAATAGTAGTTATTATTGATATTGACATTCGCTGCACCACTAAAGTGGCGAACAACGTAATCCCTAATCGTATCAATTGGTCGTTCCTGCATTCTAGACTCTCCGCCGGTGGCAATCATCGTCCTCGCTTTCGATTTCTGCGGATCATCGTCACTTTGGCCGTTATTGTTGCTCTCCACGTCGCACGCAAGCTCATCGGATCCTTTCGTAATTCCGCTGTTATGAAGAGCCGAATGTAATGACCCAACTAAGGGAACTTCTGAATGCTCCACTGGACCATTGTCGATTAACATTTGGTTGTTGTTCAAGCGATTTGATGCCCTTGAAGTTACTGGCATTGCCGCAGACCATGTATCACTCTGGAAATCTGCTGCCACGTTCTCGACATTGCTTTGTCCATTATATTGCTTTCCTTTTGCTCTGTCTTCTTCTTCACTATCATCGTAAGGATGACGATCGTTAATTATGTCGAAACTAACCGTTTTACGACATGATGCATTGCTACCTCGCCTACTCGCTGTGTTGATCATAATGCTGGGTAGATTCCCTCCTGCTGTCGTAATATTGCTATTGACACCACTGTGGTTAGACACTCCCATCGCACCGCTGCTGACAGTAACCGTTCTCGGTGGATTCACCACCGAAGGGGTGGCGGTTTGAGTCGAAACGTTTGTACCGCTAACACTTGCACCCCGACTCCTCGATCCCGGTGTATCCTCTTCATCAGCATCGTCCTCGTCGATAAAGGGTATGTCGTCGAGATTAACATCCGCCACGAAGGATAGGTTCGATTCGGTCGACGGTGCCTCGATTCGTATCTCGAACACGCACGATGGCCTTCGCTCTTCGACGACGGGCGTTTCCGGTTCGGCCGTCTCTTCGATTTTTATCATCTCTCGGCTGCTGTGACTATTGCTTCGCGAGTCGTAATCTTCGACGTAGATGGATGGTGGTGTGTCGTACCGCACCGGCTTGATACCGGTACCGATACGGCCAATACTGTTCAGGCTATTGCTTCTGCTGCGTTGCTGATTGTAGTAGATGCTGTTCAGACTGTTGCTCGATCGGCAGTCCCGATAGCGCGGATCGAAGTGAATCTGCTGTAGCTGATCGTTGGACAGTATATCTTCATGCGAAAGCGATAGACTGTAACGCCGTTGACTAATGTCCGGATTGGACATGCGGCGGTAAGCCGCATCGTTTTGCGTAAGGTATGGTGTTGAGTACGTATGATTCATCATCACGGAGGATAGAGGACGACGTAATGATCCACGTCGTGACTGGTGGCTTCCGCCACCGGAGCCGTAAAAATTGAGGCTTTCGTTCGAGCGTCCAAAATGATAGCGATGGTTGCCATCGTTATCGTACACATTACAGTTGAATTCGTTTTCCATTTCTGTGTTATTTGAAAATGGTATGCATAGAAACAGCCGAAACACGTAACAACAACAGCCACAATTTAAAGACAAACATAACACAGATGCAATCATAGCCGAAACGTAAAACAAATAGAAACACAGTACACAAAGTTTTACCAGTTGCATTCGTTGTAAGATTGACATAATTTATGTATGTGTTTTAACCGCCGTATATAAGTTTCCGTGTAAAACCAGGACACAATCCAGAGCAGCGATATCATTAATAGTAAATGGGAGAAAAAGTATCAAGCGATAAGAGAGCATGAGCATTACGCACGATAGAAATAACTTCATGATTAGCTCTATTACAGACATATTTATTAGTCATCGTTGTACCACGAAGCCTGTGCAAACATTGAGCATAATTTAATGAACAATTTTCTGCCCGAAAGAACATCGTGGCACAAGGATGTTTATGTTAATTGTAAGTTTTGAACGTTAATTGGCCGATGTAAACTTACCTCGCTGAATGACGGGGCTTGGCTGCTGGAGAAGAGTTGCTAATCCGTGATAGATGGCACCTTGCTTGGCTACTTTCAGCGTCACAATCGGGCCGGTACGCACTAAATGATCTGCCGCTCGCTCCTGTGTAATACCAATCAAGCTTTGACCGTCTACTTCCAACAGCTGATCACCTGCCTGAAGCCGTCCGTCCAGATCGGCCGCTCCACCGCCAACCACCGACTTGATGTAGATGCCGAGCTTTTCCTGGCCAGCACCTTTTGCCGCCACAATCGACAAGCCCATTCCGTTGGCATTTTTGTGGAGTTTGATTATCTGTACTTCGGGCTGCGGCAACTTGCTTGACATAACGCTCGGCGAACGTCCGTGATTGAACTGATGCATGTACACCGTCCACAGACCTATGCTCGTCGGCTGTGAAGCCAATCGACACCAGCCTGCCATTTGGAACGGATTAAGAAAGTCTACAAGGCCGGCAGGAATGCCACGAACAACATCGCAGCTGAAACCATCATCCGGTAGCAGCAATGCGAGTGGTAGTTCTGGCGACTCTTCCAGCCTTATCTCACGCCCATCTGCACGGCTCAACTCGTCAGCAACGGATTCGGCCATCCGGACCGCCGTGTCGATAAGGTTGCGCGGAATTGTTTCCTGCGATAGCAAAGCAGCCATCTGTAGTGAATTCAAACGAAAACATGAGCACGCCAACTGCTGGACGTCGGAGACGGATGTTTTTGGAGCCTGCAGAAATTGAGCGCACTGATTTATCTTTGCTAGATGGCAGTCGGCAGCCAGCTCAAGACCTTGCTTCTCGGCCCATAGTTCCAACAGGGACAGACGCTCGCTTAAGGCTTTTCCCCATGCACTGGTGCACATGTGTGAAGTAGTGACGAACTGACGGGAAATGATGAGAAAAAAAACAGTATTGCGTTATTGCTATTTTTAATAAAAATTTAAATCTTTAATTAATCGTTTTTTTTTTAATTAACAGTAAACCTGATTGCAATGCGCGTTTGTTTGCTTGCTTTTATTACTTTGTACAAATTGCCTCAGAAATGGAATAATAGAAATTATTCTGTACACAACTGTACATTGAAGATTAAATTCACTCATTACCTTGTTGAAGCAGACAACGTTGATGTAGTGGAATAGTTGGGAAAACAGTTGAATCGTGAGTGCAGCATTGACACGACACCGGCGTAGCAAAGCCATCGCTGAACCGAGCACAGACAAAACCAGACCAGCCGCCGAGTCGTGATCGATGTTTTCCGACAGAAACTGATTCAGTGTCTGGGATAGCTCGACGTGAAATATCGACACTAGATTGCGGAAAGCCGTTTGCACACTCTCTGCCAACACTTCCTGGGCCTGCACGCTGAATGCCGATATGTGTCGGTCCGATTTGAGAAAGTGCAGAAATTCGGAACTGTTGGCCATCCAAAAGGACAGAATTTTGGCATCGGTGTACTGCTCCTGTACAACGTTTTGAATTAGATTGGCAACGTGGTGCAGAAACACGGTCAGCTTGTGGGCTCGCTCGGTTGGCTGCAGGTCGGGACGGTAATGCGTCGAGGCGCGGTACCGAGCGCACAGGTAAAGTGTATAGACGGGTGCCAACTTGAAGTTTGGGGAATTCACATCCAGCTCGCTGATAACGGATTGCAGAAATGGTTCCTGGTTTTGTTCCGGAAACTCTAGCACAGCCGGTAGAATTGGTTCCTGTCCTCCCGGCTCGCCCGAAATCGATGTAGCCGCATGAGAAGGTTGCAGTTTTGGAAACGTACTCGTCCTGCTGCAAATAATGGAAACGCATGAGGGTTTTATAAAAGGCATTGCTAAAGGTATGTGATCATTTGGCAAAAGTAAAGGTTACAATACACGCTAGCACAAAACCAAATAATATATTTGCATCACAAACAGTGATCATAACACAGTGAGAATTTGTATGTGTGTGCAAAAGCCATAGCATGGACGATGGAACAGTGAGCTGTGTTCGGTTTATGAAGTATATGTGTATGTGTTTGCTTTGCTGGATTTGTAGCATCGGCTGTAGTGTGCGGAACCATACAGTACCTGTCGGTAGTAGATCCAATTGATTTGAAGCTGGAAATAGATTTTGTTTCGGTTTCCCCACCGTTACCGGACGCAAGTGGACCACCACTACCGGCATGATGCTGCTGTTCGCCCTCATTGTGATCGTTTGGTCCAGCGTGTCCTCCTTTATAGCTGGCCGTATCGTCTGCATTCATAGCTTCCGGTCCATCCAATGCCGTCACGAGTAAACCGCTCGGGTGATGGTGATGATGGTGGTGCATGTGTGGATGCGGTTGGTGGGACTGTTGCGCACCAGTTGCACCCGTCGCAGATTGCATATCGAATGAAGACGTTTTCGTGAACGAGTTTGACTGTTGCTGTGATGATGTACCTTCGCCACTGATCGTAGCAACAGGACCATCGAGAAAACTTCCACCACCTGCGACGTTGGTTCCGCCTGGTAGCTTACTCATCTGTACTGTGCTGATCGGGCTGATGGGACGGCTCTCTTCGTCATTCCAGGAAGTCGGTGAGGTTGGTGATCGGCTGGACCATGATCGTTCAGCGATAGTTTGCCCGAAGAGTGATTTTTGTGCAAAGGATAGTGTGTTTTGTGGGATCCGAGTGTGGGAACGAGTGTGTTTCAGTGTTTCAAAAGCATATGCAATTTGGAAGCAGAACGATTATGATGTATGATAAAAACACAACATGACAGACATAACGAATTGATATCAATTACATCCACAACACCACGGTTGCGTTCGTTTAGCGCACAAAATAAACACAATGGAATACACATAGAATGAAAAAATAACAATAACAAATAATTAGTAACTTAAATTAAAGTAATGATGTTGCGCAATAACACGTAGTAAAACGATTGATATTGACACTGACAGGCAAATATGAACACAAACATTTAATTGAACCATGTATTTTCTTCTCAATTTAGAGCACATTCATGAAAAAGGAAGCATATCTGTGGGAAAATTGTGTATCGTTTAATTAAAAACCAAACATAACACACACACACACAAAGCCGAAAAACGTAAACACAAATCTAAAGCAAGCAAATGAGCACAAACTGCGTACAACAAACTCAAGCCAGTGAGTGCCACTATAAATTGGACCAGTTAACGACCCGGTATTACTACGTTGTTTGCCAATATCGTACACGTTCTACAGAGCAGGCTAATATGAAACCATCCAGGCTTTTACGACTGAACTTACCTTTCGTACAAACAAGCTGAATCCAGCTGCGATTGAGACAGAGCCAAATTATATCGTCCATCCGAGGGCGAGTCGACGAAGCGGTATGAAGCAACCCTGCCAAACATAACCACGGAACCATTCTGTAACGGAAAGGGGAAACAAACCAATGAATTCTTTTGTATCATCAAAACGGCCCCAGTAGGTTTTGGGACTACCGTACCTGCAATAAGATTAAATATTTTACGTGAAAAGGTCCTCCGTAAAGATGTGATAAGAGTAATAAAAACACTCCTAAAAAGTTAATAGCATCCTGCAAAATGTGTGATTCTTGTGGCCAGAGAATGAATTGCTATATTCACCAGGATACCAAGTGAAGTGTCTTGATCCACAAATCGCAGACCAACATTAAATGTGAATTTATTTTATGATCACGAGATGATTTTCTCATTACTTCGGTTGGGGTTCGATTATTTCGTTTCATCATCAAACAATTTTAAACCTATTAAAAGTGTGCGCGGAAGTATCCGTTGCAAAATATAGATTTTAGTATAAAGTATATAATAACTGTAGCGCACCAACAATTTTTGATGATATGTTCATTTGAATTCAATTACTTCCGGAGCATAAATGTTAACCGTTTTGCTTTGATATTTGTTAAGCCGTGCTCTAGTAGCGAATGACAAATATTCATCCAATTTAAGGACTTGTCCGTAACCACTAAAGGAAGCAAGGATTTTTAATTAAAGCCTCAGTTGGCGCTCAACGAACGTTAGCGCCAGTGCAAGAACATTGCAAAACCCCAAGGTATATGGTACGTTATCATCATCATGCCCGCCAATGTACTGCAACTAGAGACAAGAACATTCCAGGGCAGCTTAATTTTAATTCTTTTTCTCTTTTTTTCGATCCATTTTCCCGTGCGCTTACATAGGCCTAGCAAACTGGGACCAGAACAGTGGTGCATGTGATAGGTTTAGGTAGAGATGCGTCCATTTACCTTTGCGTCCAGCATGTAGACACAGGGGCGGAAAAGCTGCAGCGGCAAATTGCAAACTATTAATCATCATCAGCTCTTCAGGTTCGCATCTGAAGGCATAGACCGCACGCTCGGTCGTTGGTTTTGCTAGCACAAATAGGACGACCGTCCCAACTTGACACGTTGGACGGTTTTCCATTTCTGAAACTTTTGCCGACTGTCAACCTCATCAAGTCTGCTCGTGCATTTTTTTTATCCGATAAAGTACAAGGGGACGGACATCTAGGTTGTTTTCTGCGCTTCGGTAAGCAACTAATCGAAAAGACATTCAACGCAAAAAATATACCACACCAAGAGAACATTCCAAAATGAGCGGCATTCTCAAATTGGTTTATTTCGCACGGTTGAGTAAAAGGGCACGAGTCAGCACTAGAACAACGCTGAGAAACCTTACGACGTTTAACCTTATTTTTTATGGATTTTTTCTTCTACTACGTATCTCTCAAGAGTAGCCACACTAACACAATATCATGCTTGTGGGGAAAAATGCTTATCCCTTTTTCGCGAAGATAGAGTCGAGAAGGCTCTTGAAACCGAGTTCGTCATTTATCCTATGATTTTACAGGAAAATAAAATGTGCAAAGGTAAAGAAATTTCAGCCAAGAAAAAGGGCAATCTTTTATAACTTTATTCAACCACAGTTTTATACGATGTTCGCAACCCTTTTCCAATCTCTTTCGCTTTGAGTGGTTCTTTTTGATTGGTTTTTCATATTTTTGGTGTCTTTGTTCTAATTCCATGACTGGCGTTATTTTTTGGCAACGGTTGTCTAAGTTGTACGATGTAATGAAGAGTTTGTCAATCTCTTCAGGAAAGAGACAGGAGTTAGTTACTTAGCTGAATAAAACATTCGGCAA
>KB697793.1:44589-59771 GCA_000349165.1 Anopheles christyi
AAAAATGCTTATCCCTTTTTCGCGAAGATAGAGTCGAGAAGGCTCTTGAAACCGAGTTCGTCATTTATCCTATGATTTTACAGCAAAATAAAATGTGCAAAGGTAAAGAAATTTCAGCCAAGAAAAAGGGCAATCTTTTATAACTTTATTCAACCACAGTTTTATACGATGTTCGCAACCCTTTTCCAATCTCTTTCGCTTTGAGCGGTTCTTTTTGATTGGTTTTTCATATTTTTGGTGTCTTTGTTCTAATTCCATGACTGGCGTTATTTTTTGGCAACGGTTGTCTAAGTTGTACGATGTAATGAAGAGTTTGTCAATCTCTTCAGGAAAGAGACAGGAGTTAGTTACTTAGCTGAATAAAACATTCGGCAACATTCAACAAAACTGCATTAGAGCAAAGATATTTTAGATAAGTCTCACGCCATAGCACATTTTATATTTAGTATAGCCGTGCTGGAAACATCACAACCAAAACATCAATCTCCTCACATTAGTAATGTACAGTAACAGTACAGGAAGAATGCAAAAGCGGGTAAAACCATTCCACAAACTTTGTTCGTTACCTTTTAAGAGCCTCGCCCACACCCGACGCTTTTAGTAACCCAAAGTGTGTCATTCGATCGTATGGCTTGTTTAAAAATAGTGCATCAAAATCTACAACCTAGCAGCAGCTGATGATGACGATGATGATGATGATGGTAGTGGTTTTGCTGCTGTTCTTGTTGCACTTCTGTTGCACGCTCGGGGAAACAAACATAGGAAATAGGTCAATGTTTCCCCCTCTATATCTAAAACGCTTCTTTTATACCTTTGCGACACGTCTCAACCAATGATGCAACTAAAAACACTCTCGCGAGGAAAATTATATCATCAATAAATTCAATCCTCCGACGGATTTAAGTGTATTTGCATAATAAATACACATGAAATATAACTCAATCACACCGTCCCACGAAATCGGTCGATTTTTCCGTTCACTGCTGAAAAGACAGCGAGGAAATGTTTCTCTTCCCAATGTGTCAATCTTGGATTCCTTCCCTTTCCCAGATATCCCAGAACGTCTCGCATTTACAGAAGTACCGTGCGGAAAAGAATAAAACATAGAACACCATAACTGGGAAACTATATCCACAATCAATGCTTTACCATCACATTTCGCTCAACCATAATCATCGATATAAATTATTTAACGGTCTCTGCCTCCGTTCCAGTTCCAAGCCAGAACAAGTAGAAGATACCCGCGTGAGAAGAAACACCGTCGGTCTTGGACCGTCTCACAACTGTTTGCACATTCGTCTAGCAGATGCTTTTGATAGTATAAAGGTGGCATAAAGCATGGAATATACAATTAGATCAAGACCCCATGCCAAACAAACTAGAGGGCGAGATAGCAAAAGAAAGAAGAAAGATGCTAATCCTTTACAAACATGGTTGGTATAACAAAAAAGCAGAAGTGCCCACCTGACTGGCAGCCAAACACCGTCTGAATGGTCCCACATGTAACGTGAAACGCTTAAACTAAAGATAATCTTCCATCCAATCGAACAATTTCTAGCAAAAAGGGAAACGGCGACTGGTTCAGGGTTTTTCGCATTCGATCACTCTGCATAGCCCGTCCAGGTTTACGGTTTTGGTTGATCACTAACGAAAAGGTGGGATTATCAAAAAGGTACTGCTGTGCTACAGTCATCTTAGTCTCTATCACACCATACCCTCCGACAACACCTACGTGCAACGTTTATCATCCTTAGAGCTTCACCATGGCATGTAGAGGATCTTTGCCTTACACTCTGAAACCATCCATTTCATCAATGATTTATTCTCGTCCTGATCCGGGGATCAACTAGTATTAGTGGAAGCGAGAAATGGCGATGCGAGAGCAAGAAAGAGACGGGACATGGAATTTGGTTGATGATGCTTAATGTAAATTAAATCGCTGATGTGTATTTAAGACGAGATCGGCTGCACGTGAGGATTTTGCATCTCAACCGTATAATCATTCAACACCACTACACCGCAAACTCCATTACCTAGCACACCCTGCGTTGTAAAGGGTGGATTTTATTCAGTAATCTGAAAGGTAGCGCACCAACATGGTTATGGGCTATTAACGACACAGAGGACTGAATGAAGTCTCGGCACATAAAATCACAATTTGTACAGGAATAAACAGCAAAAGCTAGCAGTGAGTCAGGTTAAATAATTTCACTCACAAACTATCACACTACAATGCTACTACAAAAATTGCGGTGGAAGTTTGTCGTCGTTTTGGCTGCTGAACAAACGCACTACTCGTTATTTACTAAGCGCCACTACTACTTACGTGCAGTATCGTTGGCTGCTGGATGTGATGACCGTTGACAAATGTCGTTCCATCGGCGTGCAGGGGTGTCACGGTACAGACGCCGTCGTGCATCGATATAAGACAGTGGCGCGCCTGGATCGAGGGACCGAACAGCTGCAGTGCATTAGTGTTGGCCGACCCGACCTCGATCGGCTCGCTGCCAAGTTTCACGCGCCGTCCACCATCACCACTGTGTGTGATCTCGATCAGCATCGGACCTTCGCGGTCGCCGCCGATATTGTTGCCACCGTTCGATACGCCCAGCGGTTTCTTTTTTCGTCTTCGCGGCTGCGAGTCCGCGGGACGGCGACGCACATGAAACATGATCGAACCTGCAGGAAAAGAAAACCAAAATGGAAAAGTATTAAGTAATCGAAAAACAAAAGAACATTTGTGTATAATGATAAGTTGTATTTACTAAATTTGGATTTTTTAAAATTAACAGTACTATTTAACTTTGTGTCGGTACGACTTAACAACATATCCCTCATCGAATCAAATCCCGTATAGACCAAGACTCTTGTACGCAGAACAGTTGTAGTGCCAACAAGATCTTACCTTGTTTAAAAAAAAAATAGAAACGTGTAAGAAAAAAGATTTTTTTCTTACATTTAGCCAAGCAAATATTTCATTTCTAACACAACACAAACAAACATTTTGTGTGCGTAATCTGTAACCTCGTTTGAAAGAATTTTAAATCGTGTTTGTTTCTACGTACAACAGTAACCAACCGTATCCAACCGTAATCGTTCAACAGCAAACCGCCTGGAGTGTATGAGTAATGTTGTGTGCGCATAAACGATAAACTGAAACCAAGATCTCTTTTCCCGCCTACCTCTCACTTGAAGGGTAATAGCATCTGGTCTCCACAAATCAATACTAACTGCTACATTTGTTCATAATTAAACATTCTATGCAAGCACTCTGAACACCAACATCTGAAAGTGACCTCTAAATCATGGTAACATTTTGTCTCATCCTTGATACTGGCTAATAAGGCACACTTGGTTACCTGAGCACAGGACTGTATCATTTTGTACATCGCGTCTTTATGCATTGTAATAATTAACATGAGAGTACTTCTGCTCCCTTTTATCTGTTCTCAATACAATACAATACAATCTATCGTTAAATGCTCTAGCTAATGGTTGAAAAATGGGTTGAATGACGGAAATGTAAAATGATTTAAAAGCAAGGTTGGAAGAAATTCAATTTCGATCCCACTTTATAAAATCTAAACAAGTAGGTAAGCGTTGCAATCCCAAAAAATCTGCAAATCATGCGTGCAAAATCTTACCCAAGATCTTATAAAATAATATTTCGAATTTAATATCGTAATGCCCGAAACAAAACACCAACCATAGCATACTTACTACGTCCCTAAAAACGTTCACAAATACTATATTTACCCAAACTCCAAGAAAAAAAAAACATGTCGAGTTCATCCTGTGGTGTTCGCAGTAAGCAAAACATTGGTATCCGATATTCAGTAATCCTTTCGCCACACAAGACATTCTCCATGATCCTACTCCGCCGAAGAAAAAACAACAATATAAGAGTACACCCCCACGAATCTATGAACGCGCGTACGTACGCACATGCTGAGCCACAAAGAAAGATGCCCGAAGGCTGGGCTCCTTTCAACGGTAGCGTCTCCGTTAAATCCTATAACATTTATTAAAAGCTTTTCGTTCGACCATCGGCGTGACCGATAATGGTAATCCGGGTGAGTCCGGGCGTGGGCATGTGAGATGTCGTGCCGGACGTAAAGATCATGCGCTCCTTAACGCTATACGGTACCTTTGGAATGAGAGCCGGCCCGACGGTTGCCGGGTGGGCGCCCGGCAGAAAAACACATTACTTCACCACAGGTTGTCCCAATCCCAACTCCTGTAAGGAGAGGGGAAAAGAGCTTGTTTTCGTGCTGTTACAGGGGGTTTGTTGTTGTGTCGAATTGAGAAAGCGAAACACAATCTTCAAGGATTGGTCGATATAGGTAGGCGCCAGCAAGGATGACCCTTAGCTATCATCTTCTCGGTTGTGCTAGCTGGACAACGCTGAGCACACAGACAATAACACATGAGGGAAATCAGAAGCAAAGCTTACGATGTTTACGAGGATATGTGTAAAAGAGCGAAATCTTTGTGACTCTCAAGCGATTTTGACTTTACGAAAATCGCCACCGGTTGGTTAAGTTACTGCACACAGTTATTTGGCCCTTCATTGTTCGACGAGGACAGTAAACTTAAAGCCACCCACACCATGGGTGATAAAATCGTAAATTATATGGCGAAGCTGAATCACCACGCCGCGACGGACCAACTTAATTGGTTAATGACGATGACCAGACAAACACGCACAAAAGTATGCAATCAGCCGGTAACGTTCATTACTAGCCGAAATATTGACTGTCATGGAATTTAAATTAATCAATAAAAGCACTAAAACGAAATGGGTTTCTTGTTATATCACTAATATCGTTAGTCAGGCCACCGGCTGGGCAAATTCATAATTAAATTCAGACTCGCGACATAAAAAAAACACCTTCTGCTTCTTGAAATAACAAGTTACAAAGAATAAAGACATTTTGCTTCCTACCCACACTCCAACAACCAACGACAACGTTCTTCATCGAGAACTATACAACACGTTCGAAGAGAAAATTGTTTGTTTATGTGATTTGCTCACACATCTGCGGCACCGGGCGTCTCCATCGCTCGAACTCTACAGACATCAACAGCGGAGGAGAACAAGGCAGACCAAGGATGCATTATTGGTTAGCTTCCTTTCCTCTCGCGTCACCGGTCACCGATCTCATTCTAGAAGCTCGCTTTGTTTACAGTGCGCATTACGAGATTCATTAGAATTGGCACATGCTGACGGTGGGATGGATGTGGGCGGGAGGTTATTGATTGTATCAGCTTGTACGGACGGACGTCAGCGTGCCGTATCTAGGCGAAATGGGATATGCGAAATGTGTGGTGCACCCAAGAGTTGCTGACGTCATTTTGCTTATGAACATTCAACAACGTTCATACAGAAACACAGAACAACTCAAAACGGCTGCCATGAAGAAGGCACAAACACGCAGCTTGCTATGCCGCTATCCATGCGCTACCAAAATTTTCAACTTACTGGCTGAATCTTCGACCAATGTATGGGATAGGAGATATTAGGAGGATAAAATTAACAAAACGAACCAAAAAGATAATAAAAAAAATCCTCTTAACGTGAAATCCCCTTAACAGGATCTTTTTTCTAACACACTGCGGGAAGAAATTAGGCGTAATTTTCCGACTATTCTTTTGCTTCTCGCAACCGATCCATCTTGTGTGTAGAGCATTCGTTGGGAGGTGTTACGGTGGGTGAGCATTTGCTCTCACTCGACTCTATTTTGCTTTCCTCCTTTCCCAGCGCTTATCTTCATCAATTAATCAAGTTCACTTATGTTGACTGGAAACGATTTTTCATCCCGTTGTTTTTAGTCTCCGTCTTTCAAACACACACATACACACACTAAGATACTCTTCAAAGTATCTCCATGGGTGTTTGGATGTTTCGTGTTTGAAGCAAAAATCACGCTCGACTCAAGGGCGAGCGCGCAGCAATGGGATAAGATCGATCTACCGGCGGATCTTTTCCCGCCCCAAAGAGAAGACCTTGCACAATCGTGCGTGTTGTTTTCCCTTCGAAAAGCAATACATTGTGTAACGAAAAGAACCGGAAAAGAACATTTTAAAGTTCTCCTTGCTATGACGACCACCAGCAGAATAAGAGAGATAAGGACAACTGATAACAAAAGGAGCACGAAGAGTAACAGCAGTAGTTCGCGGCATTCCTTAAGCAGAAGAACGTGAGATTGTTTGCTGATGGTGGAAAACGATAGCACACAGCTACTACTAGCTAGTTTGCTTTTCACAAACCGTGTGCTTGGGAAATGTGACAGACGGTGTCAAGCTAGGAATTTATATCGGAAAACCACCTGGAGAGAACGACGATGGGGTAGAAAAAACAACAGTGACACAAGAAACTAATTGCACCACAACACATACAAGGTGGGGGTGCGGACAGTCTTCCGTTTTGGAAATGAAATTGATTGTAAGGTGCAAAGGTTAGCGCCGGTTGTCAGAAAATTAATAATTGCTTTGGTACGGTGCGATGTTCTCTCTTTCTCTCTCTCTCTCTCTCTCTCTCTCTCTCTCTCTCTCTCTCTCTCTCTCTCTCTCCCTACAGGCCTTGCTGACGTACACGTCAAATCAAATGGGAGTCCTTGATTCACATTTCTGCTTGACCTTACTTTTATGATGGAATACTGACATCTGAAATGGAATGTTTTGATTCCTCGATGAAGTTTAATGCCTTACTATGGACAAAATTTATGTTTCTGGACCATTGTTTCATTAATCAGTAAATGATTGCAAAAACTACATTAAAGTTATTGATAAACACATAGACAACTAATACACTAATCCACCGTAAGCATTCACATGCAACCCTTTGCTTTATATAATTAAAAAATTCAATCGATTGAGCTTATTTCAGCAGCAGTATAAAAAGGACCAATAAATTGATGTATAGCTGACATTATAATCCGTCTTCTTTGGTATGATACCATACCCCCCTACACCCCTTCACAGAAGCGCATTTATCAACGAACGATTTAACGGGAAAAAACCATTGCACATTTCATGTAGATATGGCGCAATCGTTTCACGCGTGAGGTACGCCCTTTTTATTATTTCACCATGTTATCAGTGGGGATTATATCCGTGACACAACTCGCTTCCACACACCCATTTACTCTTGCTTCACGCATTATGCATTCATTTCCGAGAGACCTTCCAGTTAAAAGGGGGTGGTTTTCTCGCTTATCTACCAAATGATTCTCCAGTTCCTGCAGCCGATAGCATCCCCTGTGTTCGTCCTCTCTGCCTCGTAGGTTCCACAATGACTGCAGAGAGCTTATGCTAATGGTATACTCCGCGGCCTCCCTGCACATTAGCAGTGCACGAGCCGCGAGAAACTATTAAAGTAATTCAACGCTTCCACACAGCGCAAAGAGCAGCCAGCCGGGGGTGGTGTCTACTGAGCACGGGGAGAGAGAGTTGCATTTATGGTCGGACAGTCGGATCGATAAACCATTTGTCCATCGCCCGGCGTCGATGTGAGTGAGTGGCTGTGGTGGAACTGTTCTCGATTCCACACCATTGTTACGGCTTTTTTGGGCTGTGCTGCGGTTTATTATCGTACCATCCCAAAAACCGAACCTAAACCTGCTGTCTGGACAATCACTATCGCGTCAGTCGCGTACAGCCACACACACACAGCCACGCAGCGTGGGGTTCTAGTCTAAAAAAAAACAATTACACTCCAATATTGATGATCTCCACCCACAGAGTTTGGATCGGATTGAGAGGTGTGAAACTATCAATTCGGTTACGAATAACTATACGAACGGACACATTGACGCCCTGAACTGACCTGAGAGTTAGCTGGGAGCTTTATTAAATCAGAAGTGGACAGTTTGAACGAGGCACCTAAATCACGGTCACCACACCAAAACACAACCTTAGTGCATCCTTCTAATCCACACTGAAATGCGTATCGTGGCACAGGGAGAACACCACCCAAACGAACCAGAAACCCGACACCGACTGCACTCGACAAAAAAGCACCACAAGCCGCCGGCCACAAAAACCGATCGTGTGCCCGCGCCTGCCGAACACCGAGTACACACGCCCGCCGCCTGTTGGAGACGGTCCGAGCACACGCGCGCACACAGGGTTAAGAGCACCCCAGACCCATCTCATCGTCGGCCACAGGAACGGTAAAGTATTGCCGCTGGCAGTGAAGCTCCACCATTTACCTCGTAGCTGTTTCTTTCCGGGTTTTATTATCCTTCAACCATACGAACACACACACACACTTGATGAACTCTGCTCTTCATGTGTGTGAGTGTATGTTTGTTTGTTAGAAAGTGACTCCCAGAACCGAGCATATGTACAATACTGCTGGAACCTCCTAAACCCCCAAATCCGTTCCCGTGCTCTGAAAACCCTCCTCCTACCCTTACCCCACCACTCCCTCAGGAACATCCATTTTTCCGTTACTGAGTGTATTCAGTCTCGTGTACACACTTCTACTGTGCCGTGACACTGCCAAGTATTACCCCTTCTTATCGAGCGGTTTGTGTTGGTGTCTCGCAGCATTGAAGTACGTACCCAGATTCGCACACATTCATTTACCCCGTCGCGTCCTTGGATCATTGGTGCGAGGGAGCACAAACGCCTTCCCTGCTAGCAACGAACAAGACCTACAATAGTGACACGAGGACCGCCGAGAGAATAGTAATCGACAACAAAAGAACGTTTGACACGAGTGCGAAGGCACCACTCGCACCACTGTTCCGATTCTCTGTTGTCCAGGCACTTTGTAGTAGCATAGAGTGGAGGTAGCAGAAGGAGAAATAACATTTCAGTCCTCTTTCTCTTGGCTTGGCCAACCTTGTCCCAGTAACACCCGTGGTTTGGTGTGTTACGTGCAAGAATGATTACGATATTCGGGGAATTAAAATCGAATAAGTAATTTTAGTAACCCATTCGGGACCTATTACAAACACGCTGGCACGCTGAAACTTTTATGTTGATGGAGATGAGAGCAGTGGGCACCCACAAGCAAGGCGTAGGGAGAAAGAGAGAGAGAGAGACAGAGAGAGAGAAAAGGCGAGAGCGAGAGAGCTATTTTTAATAGAATCATCATTCCCCTCATTCGAGAGGTAGGGTGGTGATGGTGGGTCTGGGACGAACGATGTTTTAAGAGGTGCTTCTAAAATGGACATACAGGGTGTGTGAGTACCCTGTTGGTGTGGGAATGTGTTGCTTGAACGTGAACCCGTTCCTCTTCAATACCATTTCATGTGTGTCGGTCGGTCACGGTTGTGACGTTCCCACATTTCCTGACATTTCGTGATCCCTGTCGGTTGCAAAAGTCAAACACGAACGAAGGCGACACAGCAGTAACCAAGGGAAAAGGAACTGCCGAGGATGATGAACTTGATACCTTTTACACACGCGCGTGTGTAACATTCACAGCAACAATGAACGCAACAACGAACCTCCGGTCACTTCGGACGACACTTACACAGCAACACCGAACAGCTGATTAGGTATTTGCATGTTCCACCATCGCATCTGTGTTCCTTTTAAGCTGACCGCTGTTCTGGTAAGATATCTCTTGGGAAATTCCGGTACAATTATATCGATTGACATCAAGTAAGGAAATGTGAAGATGTTTTTCTTCTTCATTTTATGCGACCACGACTTGATGTCGGAACAAACACAATAACACATTTTTTCCCCCAAAAACCCACAAAATATTATCACAGCGTAATCTCAATAACATTTAAAGTGTCATTCTTCTCAAGTGGGGGCTTAGGAAATAATGCAACCGTATCGTTCGTCCTTCCTCTTTGTTATTGACCAGCGAACATAAGCTTTACGTTGCATTTTACTTTCCCTTTTCCTTCAATGATCATACAAATAAACGAGGCAAAACGAAACGAACAAAGACACAAAAAGACATCCATTTATGATAAGGATTGTGCGGATTAGCTCTTGATGGAGTTGCGTTTTTCTGAAAGGACAGTTTTATTACATTTAAATTTCTCACATCACTAGTAGCCCACTCAGCAATTTGATTTAAACAATTCCTTACCAAATTCGTGTACGTGTATGTGTACCGAATTTATCAAACATATTGACGAAACATAAATCAACTATAACTAACAACACTCTCTCACGACACTAATAAAATTTATAATGAAAAAAAAAATACGTTTAGCAGAAGCGATTACCTTTGCGGTACACATTTCCACTCAACTTTGTTTACTTTTTATGTTGAAAAAATTCAAGACAAGTCTGAGTTGCTGCTGGTGCTATTTGATCCATAGTATATGAACTTTGTGCATATGTTTTCACTCTATCAGCTCCCATTCAATTTTCTTTTTCTCTAACGAAGGGGACGACTGCCGGCAAATAATACAGCGGTGGTAGTTACCAACGAGTACATATACATAAATCGATAACACAGGCCACAACACCGTAGGCCAGTCGCCGTACCCTCAAGTGTAGAATTTTTAAACTTCCTTGTTTCCATCGATAAGGAAATGTATTTCTACCGTAAAAGGTGGCTTCGGGTAAGCTTCCGATGGTGGTGCACGATGAAAGGTCTAAGGCGGCGTGGTGTGTCAGGGACCGTTGTCCCGGTGGCATTCGAGCAAGGACAACAACAGCAAACATATAGCGGTAGCAAAGCAACTGACAGAATAAGAAAGGAAAAAACATCGTCTATGATACGGTTAGGTTGGTCGATAGATGTAACGTAACACGCGCCGCACAGTATGAATATACATATGTATGTTTTATTTTCATCTCGTTTGACATGCATACGCATCGGTTTGTTAACGAGAAACTGAAGAAAAAAACACAATGTGAGGAAGCAAATATTTTGTCCCGTTATCGCAGCTGCCTGCTAACCTCTGCAAATATTCCTTATGCGATATGCGATATCACACTACAGCCTTTCTCCAACAAGCACCAGGACAAAGGACAACCGCTCCAGCAAAAGCGAAAAATCCGTCAGACTAATGTCCGCAAGGTAAATAGCACAACACGACCACCGTTTGGATCCGTCGCCTGCATCTTCTGGGGAGTTTGAGAATGGTGGAAATTGTAAGAAAGGCACAAGTTTGCCCGACACTGCCATCTCACAAAAACTGCGAGGATTGTTACCAGAGAAGACCGCAGCAATGTCTGAATGGCAAGACAATACAACCAAGTATAGACAATGGTGACCTGCTGCATAGGTATTACTAGCTGTGCTCCAGTTTTTTTTCTTATCATTGCTACATCTTTTCGTGGTCCTTTCGGTTCCCAGGTGCTGACTGATGAATAATTGACACCAATGCCCCACGGCGAATAGCCAACGCTGGTCCTGGCTCCTGGGCTCGACACCAGACTACCAGAGTACATGCCACTTGTATCGTTGTTTTCACACATACACAGTGGTTACCAAAATATGTCCAACCCTCGAGTGAGGCGTACGGTACAGACCCCCAGTCGTGTACCGGAACTGTTTGCCCTCTCGTTTTGACTTTGCACGTACCCAAGAACAAGTACGTATGGCAAGAGCACAGATATGCCACAGATTAAACTTCCAACTGTTGGTGGGTTGAACGCACCCTATGGTAGAAGCAGCAAAAAAATCCATAAAATGTTGTAGAATGTTTGCTCATGTATCAATCTATATATAAATATACTTTCTTTAGCACGCTGGAGCTACATATCCTTTCTTGGCACGTTGTTACAGTAGGAAGAAAAAGAACAAATAAACAGAATCAATTAAAGCCATTCCTTCGTGCCGTTGGTAAGTTCTATTTGAAACACTTTGCACGCGAGGATAATTAGCTTCATTGGGGTGCCAATCAGCTTCATGGGCTGATATAAGGGGTAGCAGCGAGGGTTGGTTTTCAAATCAGATAAGACGAGAGTGTTTAAATGTTCAGGAAATGCTACCGGAGCTTGATGCTTAGAAGGAATGACATTAAATACTGATTAAGTGTTATGTTACAATTAAATCTTGTAAAAAACGCTGTTCGCGCCAAACAGCCCAAGTGTCCGTCACCTAACATTTACTTTGAATAAATTTAATTAGTAATTGAAACATTCTAGCTGCTAACCACTCGATTGATAACCCCATGTTTGATGTTTTGATGATTTTTAATCAATGTTCTCAACAGAAATCTCTCCCTCCTATAAACCAATTAATCCTTTTCTGAAACCAAACATCAATCAAATCGGCTACGCATAAAAGCTAACCACGCTTCTACGTTGTTATCTTTTTAAATAAGTTATACCACTCCGTCAGTTATACTACTCAAAGCAAAAGAGCGAAATAAAACAATACAAATACCGCATGGTATAAAAATGGAAACGTTAGAACAGTTTGTTCCTACGCTTCGCGGCGCGTTTTCTGTTTCGCGATAAAGAGCCATGCAAATTTAATTTTCCCACTCAATTCCCCCTCTTCGTACAGCCAGGCAGGGAACTAAAAGCATGCAGCATAC
The DNA here is from genome assembly GCA_000349165.1 of Anopheles christyi. NCBI lineage: Eukaryota > Metazoa > Arthropoda > Insecta > Diptera > Culicidae > Anopheles > Anopheles christyi. The sequence continues at coordinate 57,060 of KB697793.1, forward strand.
TAATACTTTTAGCAACACGCTGGAGTTGTTAATAAAGAATTTTGCGCTCGGGAGTAAGTGTTGCTTCATGAGCGACCGGGCGTCTCCATTGCGTCGCAGGAACGCTAACAATTAGGTGAACTGATACGTACATTTTACGCAAGCGGCAACATAATTAACTTCACTTAAAAATGAGATCAAAGCTGGTAGTTGAAAAACTTGTATAAGTGTGAAGAATTTCAAAATTACAGCAAAAAAAACCATGAAGAGCTAAATGGCCGGTCACAGGTCATACAAATGAATGTGCAAAACAAAAATGCCTTGGACAACGCACGTTAATAAAACTAAACCGTAAATATCATTCTTCATTGAAAAACTTTTCGTATGAGTGCACGGTATTTTGTGTAATCACAGACGCGGCACACGACATAATAAATGTCAAAATGCACTCGTTCGCTTACTGTCTAAAGTGGTGTGTGTTTGTCTCACGAGCACACACAACAGTTGGAAAATGAATGAGAAGTGTGAGGGAAAAGGAGCTCCGCTTTTATTTCGGTTTTTGCTTTCTTCACTGTTGAAGGACAGGATCGTGTACGTCTATGTGACTTTTGTTTGTATTTGTGGGTGGTGTTACGCAGCTTCCGCTAATGGAAGTGGTACAAGAAAACACATTATAAAAGGATGAAAAGGATGAAAGTGAAGCAGCAGTAGTAGGTCGTAATGGATATAGAGCAAGCATATATTTTCACAATCTTGGCCCGTATGTGACGCTCATATTACAGCTAGAGAAACACTTTCCTGATATGTTTTGGAAAAGTACTTGCGACTCTAAAGAGTGCGGAATTGTACCATTGCCATGCAAAGTTTGGTGTGCGGAAGTAACACGTATAAATTACCAACAGCAAAGCAGTGTTCGCTTATATGAATTTTTTTTACGAGTTCTATTGGGGGATGATACAACTAAGTATGCAGAATGCAAAAGAAAAACATAGTAATAGAGATGTTTCACACTTACGTCGTATGCCCCAGTCCATCATGGTGCCGCCGCTGTAAGTTCAAGTCGATTGCCTCTAATCGAATGCCAGAGCATGGATGTGAAAGTTTTGCACTAGCAGTACCTTTCAAATATACCTACAAACTATCTTCGCTCCGCTTTCTGGTTAAGTCACTGCTAAAACTGTTGGCTGCTAACTATTCTACTACAAGCGACTCTCGTACATCAGTTTCTAACCGATATGCTTGGTACACTGTTTAGTAAAGCTTTTCGTTTCGTTCATCACTTTCAGCCACGTGTTCAATAGATTTGCGTGTTTTCAAATGAGGCTGAGCATGCGTAACCCAACGGTACAACGAAGTGAAATTTAAGACAATGGCACCGAAACACACGAACAAAAAAAAACACACTTTAATTATTCAAAGAAACAGACGAAATAAACGTAGGAGTATCACTTTTCATTACTTAACGATGTGCCAACAACATCGTGGAGCCTAGAAAATAGGGGGGAGAGGTAAACATTCCACAACACATGGTGTAAGAAAAGTTGATGATAGTCGTCGGGACGCGATTTCGTAACAAAGCTTCACTAATGACAAAATTAACATGCGGTACAATATCCGTTTCACTGCTTCCCAACTCTACATTGTATCGATTTTCATCCAGGAAGCGTTAGTGTGCTGTATATCTAATTTCAACTGTTGCCCAATGCGAGATATCAAAATGCATCATTCTCAGCCACAGACATATGTACACATACACACATGCAATGCAGCGCACTCGAGAATGCATTTGAAGCAATTCACAGAACGGCACGCTCGCTTCCCATTACACACGAGTAGTCCGATGTTTGAATCATCCGGACAAGTGAGAAGAATTGGAGCAGAAGCTGCTGTTAAAAACTTGAAATTTGTGCACCAAGCACACACGACGATACAACACACTCGATGGAAAACCACTCGAGAGTAACATAGAACACGGCGGCGATGCACACCCCGCTTGCTCTTCGTCAGCAGATTCTCAATGCCTCCACACCATTAAGTTCCCAAACGGTATTGATTGGTTCTGTGAACTGTTCACCATTATGCGATCTAATAAACCATTTTAATTCCCTTTTCCTTTCACGAAACTGCACAAGCTTAAAACGCTGGTCTGTGCATCAACCACTGCTTTTCCGCGAGATGTATGTATCCCGGCTTCATCGTTTTGAAAACTCGCTCACTCGCGCTAAAGAGAAGGAGGTGGAGTGGAGGGGAGATAGGGGGCAGTTAAGGGATGGGTTTGAATAAGAGTAGAGGAGCAACCCCGACCCGAAACACCACACGACGGCTTCGGCGGCATTTTTCTTTCTACGATAATCACAAACACAAACACAACAAAACAACGCGACCAGGCGGCCAACGGGCAACTAATTGGGACACAAATTTGTTGGAACCGCTCGAGAAGCACTGTTTGCTTGTTTTTCCGTTTACACTATTCCATTTCATTTATCTATTCGAAGGCGACGCACTGCCCAGTAACAATATTTCGCTTGATTTCACTCATACACTCAGTTTTCGCATTCGTTACGCTGTTGCCTTTTCTGCTTCTCCGGAAGATACATGTTTCACGTCACAAAGATTCACACTTCCATGATTAATGTTTTTTTTTGCTTGCTACTGTTTTGTTTTCTCCCTCCTTCCCCATCAATACTTTGCTCTCGCTTCCCCTTGGCAGGAGAAAACACACACACACACACA
>KB697794.1:0-30619 GCA_000349165.1 Anopheles christyi
GTGTGTGTGTGTGTGTGTTTGATGTTTGGTCATTTGCAGTGCGCGAAAGAATTGGGGATGCAATTCGCTCGCAAAAAGGCACCCTAATCAGGGAGGATCTTTGGCGAATTTGTTTTGGGGCGTTTGCTATTAACCGCTCGATCTGTGTTCATCCGTGTGTGGTATCTATACCGAGTGGGTAGAGGAACATGTGACAATATTTGTACAGTACCCGCCCTACGCCGTCCCCATTGAACTGCAAAGGACAGTGCGGTGTTTGGATTCTAAACGCAATTTTCACACAAAACAATAAGCGCTAACAATTATTGTCATCGGTACGTCATCACCTCATCCACTCCTGCCTCAACGGATCTCGTACCAAATCGCATAAAACCACCCCCCTTGATTTGGCTCATCATTATCATTAACGCGAATTTTGAAAATTCATTCTCTGCCCACCGCACACCAACTGCACTGGTGCAATTGATACTTGGCGCATCCTGCTCCCGAGGCGTGTGTGATACGATACCGACTGTAGGCTTATTAGCTTTAATTGGACACTGCGGTATGGGGCTACGCATTCCTTCCACCGACATCGTTTGGCGTGCAGTTGATTAGCGTTTCTAGGGGTGAGGAAGTCCTGCTTCCCTGGCAAAAACATGAAAGAGATTGGCTTCGATGGCAGATTTGTCCCTATTCCCGAATTTGTCCACACCAAACCGGTAACAGCGTTTGATTGCGATCACTCATTAGTGAGTCCGGTGGATTTCGTGTTTGAAATTAGCTGCCCACCACTCTGCGTTAATGACATTTTCCATTTTGTGACCGCGCACCCGCGAGAATATGAGATTTTTTTGTGATTATTTGACTTTTTGCCGCAAATCGTACACTCTTCTCTGTGACGCTTGTTTGGATAGCGTCCTCTACCGAGAGGACTACAGAAATGTAAACATTTGAAAGCTTACAAAGCCACCGACATGCGTATGCGATTGAAATTACTTTTATAATGGCTGCTTGATGCAAATTAAAATCTCTTGATACATGTGTGACGCTTCCTTTCCAGTGCTCCAGTGTGTTATGTTTTTGCACCTTCCCAAGCGAAATATCGAATCCTTCTAAGTCGTCCTCCAAATGCTCCATCGGAATTGAACTACGCCCATAAAACGGTTCCGTTGCCCTGAAAGGCAAGCCATTCGGAATGCGGAAATGGATTTAAACAATAAAATCGCCAACTTACTACCGAAAGACCTTCCCCTTGATAAGAAGCAGCCTTGATCAGCAGACAGCCGGAAACAGGGGTCCATTAAATAAATCATTGAATAATAAAATTATACACACGCCATAAATATGCTTCGCTTGTATGTTTATATTCGTTATTTATAGTGGGCTGCTGCGGTGACGTTTTCGGGGCGCATTCGTTGCCGGTACCTCCCCTCCAAAGAACGGCCCATCCTGTTTTTATGGCTACCCCCTCTAGCTCGTGATGGGAGCAATCCGACGAGAAAGCGCTCCCAATTTGACTGACTTGTGTTTCGTTGACAGATTTTACTGCTTCCCAGTCGCCAGAAGCTCAGAACAGTTATGAAAAGAAATAAATCGTTCAAGGAAGTAATATGGAACAGAAAAGGGAAAGAAATACGATAGGTTTTTTTCTTCTTCCCTAAATTGGCTGTAGTGTTAGGGGTAGAAGTTTGACAAATTCTCACAAACATCATCAGCTTCCAATTATGCATTAGTGTAAGGGAAACACACACACACACTCACATTATTGTCCAAAAACTTTCCATTGTGTATGAAAAATGGAACCGTCTTTTTACGAATGAAGCTTTTATAAATAAAGTTGGTTTTTGCCTTGTTGCAGCGTGGTACGGGGGTTTCTTTTTATCATCGCGCAGCTTCATCCATCAAGCTTCATAAATGAAAAATTATAGCTTTGTGTAACCTACTGCAATGGTTGGTGAAATATAACTCAACGAAAAAAAAACTAAATTAACGACTTTCGCGTAAATGGGGCATTCACAAGAAAAAAGGATCGAACAACAAAGGCGAAGAACATCGGTCGAAAAAGAACAAACACACACACACACACAAAGAAAGTATTGAACAATTTTCAGAACACGGGCAGGGTATAGCATGACGATGATAATTAATCGTAGAATTCAAATTAATTCAGCTGGAAACGGAGATCCGGCAAACGAACCGAGTAAGACAATCGGCATCAGCACAGAGAAAACAATGTGCAACCAGCAAAAAGTACGACTGTTTGTTTCGCGGAAGAAACACCATGTCCGGAACAGTAGAAAGGGATTTGGTCCCTTTTTTTTAAGTATTTCTTGCACCAGCCAGTGAGATCTTCGCTGATAGCAAAATGTTTGTCTATTTTTGTAAAAACGCCAAACCATTCGTTACAATCAAAGGAAAAAGAAAATGGTAAAAATTGTTCCGCGACTGGGACAAACAACGTCATGTCCAATGTCCTTTCTGCGCGAAAAGATAACAAAGAAAATAAAAAAATGGGAAACTTGCTTCTGCTCGTGTTAATTACTCAGCATTTGCTCGGGCGTTTGGAGTGTTCTTGGCGTATGCTGAAGGAAAATAATGCCACAGGATCATTCCACGCTGGAGTGTTGTGACAAAAGCTTCAAATATTTTGAATGCTGAACATCCTGTCTCACACAAATGATAACTTTGCTTACATCAACTTGATTGACAACCATCTTTCTTCGCACAACGCTCTAAAGTGCTTGCGTTTGCTTATGACTGCGGTTGGTCGTATGTGTTTTAATGAGTCCCAATTTGGTGCCCCAACTGCACATGGAACGAATTAAAAAGCTTGTCGCCCTGTCTCTCTCACTCAATCTCTCCACGAACTTTGTGCACACCGGTTCCAGCTGTAATAAAATCACCTCAATTAATGACACCCTCCCATCACTGGCGCATCTCATCAGACAGCACACACAAAAAAGGTTGATGCGCAAAGTATTGCGTTAATTGACATCCATTCGTGTTAATGAGCGTGTCCCATGCTAGTTTCGACGTTACAAAACTCATCGTCGTATGGCCAGGTCTGGTGAGGCGAAAGGGTAACATAATGCGCATCATGTGACGTTCGTTTGAGCTGTAATTTACACACCGACGGAAGATTGTAATTGGGTGTACCACTCGGCAAGGGAACACGATAATATGTAACGTTGCTGAAAAACCTCGCCATGTAAATTAAATATAACCATTGCTTTCCCAACTGGTCCTGGGGCCACTTCTCAAGTGCAAGCCTGTTCGTAAATCCAAAACGACAACCCTTTTACGGAGTGGTGGCGGTGTGGTGGAGGCAAGGAGAAAGGAAAAGTTTTGCGTCCCGTCGTTGCCGAAGAAACATGCCGAAATTGTAACGAGATAATGCTCTTCTAACAACAACTTTTTCTCCCGCGAGAAATACCCAAACCGCAGCCACCCACTTTCTTGCGCGATTCTTGGCCGCACGAACAACCGCCAGACACTGTCCAAGACGAGGGACGGCACCACAATCACACATTCAGCCCGGTCCCGCAAAAGCTTTGGAGTTCGGTGGGTCGGGTTATACAAAGTTTTACCTCAAATCTTCCCGCACCCAGTGTGCCATCACCGGTAACGACGTCATCTGGTGAAGTTTTGTGCCGAAAACCTTCGCAGCCAAAAAAGGGACCCGTGTTTGTCTTTGTCTGCTTCCCAGAAGGTACGCCATTTCACCTTTTCGTTTTATCGTGATTATTTTTCCTCCTGCTTTGCAACAATTATTCACACGCACCAGTCCTACGAAATGATTTTATTTATTTTCGTACCTCTTGCCACAGACGACACAAGTGGGAAAGACTCATATTCCTGGTTGACGACGACGCACTTGCGGGAAATGGAAGTTTTTCACCCAGCCTCTAATTGAAAGTACTCATCCGGGCGTGTTACATAACGGCTAAGGAAGAAAAACGGTTTCTTTTGCGAGCATGCTACGGGTCCTTGTCACTCCAAGCCATCGCTCGGCAAAAGTTCATTTTCAGCGCTGAATGGCAGCTTGGTCGCGCAAAAAATAAACAGACGAGGCGAATAATAATATTTACTGGCTGCACAGGCGTCGCCTCGGGCAACCCTGGCCAAGCAACAATGTGTCTAGCTAAACGTCCCAATATGGAGACCGCGTCGAAGGGAGCAGAAAATGACGCCCTACAAACGATTGCACACCCAGTCCTTCACTACCCACCCACCGATAATGCTTCTCTTTGGCAAACATCTCGAAGGACGAAGCTTGTCGATCGATCGCTATACAAGAAAACACATCGTTTCGGGATGGAGATGGATCATGAAATCAGCGATTCGTTGTCGCTGCCGTATACCGGTGCCGTTCCGTTTTCTCGTTTCTCTTGCTGGGTTTGATTTTGGCTGTACTGTGCCGCTACTTCAAGGACCCTCGTAATCAGACGCGCGTTTGTATGTTTTCGTGTATTTTTCCCACTCCTGCATTTGCATAATGATTATTTTACACTTCGATCGTGACAAGGTTCTTCGCGACGGCCCAATGAACACAGTCATCGGACTAAGGACCTTGTCCTTCGCTGCAAAGTAAAAAGGTAAATAAATGAAAATATAAAAGAAATGGAAATAGCTGACATGTTTCTCAATACAAAAGAAAAAACGGAAAACACACACCTAGAAAGTAATTTTGCCCCGTAAGCTCACTCCGCAGAAACAGCTTGTTTGATATTTCTACAGGTTGTTGTTTTACACCGATTCCACAGCGTGCCAGCGAACAAAGTCAGCGAATGATGCCTTTCTTTCTTCGCCGATTCCTATTGCGAATCGAGGACAAATTCAACAAGCCATAAAGAAACCCATTATCCATCCGTTTCATGCCCGTTCCACTTGCGCGATCTGCTTTCAATAATTGCTCCTCGTCGGTTGCGCTTGGATTCTTGTCGCAGTGGTGGATTTTACAAACGGGACCACTCTTTTATTTTCCCACTTAAAAGGGGTAGCGTTTTCTGGGGAGGACCGTAATACGAAGGGTTTGTTTAAATTATGCTCCCGAAACGCATGAAATGCCACGCACCCCGGTGGCGTGAAGTAATTGAACAATTCGATTAAGTGCTTCCACGTGTGCCGACACACACATACACACAAACGCACACACAGTGTCCATCAACAACAAAAAACCCCTTTCCAAAGCGCTTTCTTTTCGTACAGGTGTAAGAACACTTAATGTTACCAGCAGGCGGGGGCTTCGAAGGCTAACCGTGAGTGCCCTTCAAACAGACAATTGTCCAAGATCATGTTGCCGCCAGCCGGCGGGTAACAATCGATCGGTGCTGACTTACCAAAAAATGCGTCACTTTGCTGGACATACATTCACACTTCTATTTGAAAAGCAGTCCAACTTCCCCACCTCCCATGCGAGTGTGCGCCCATGTCGATGTGTCAAATGGTGGCGAATTTATCTGACATCTGAGTCCGCCGAACGAATTATTCCGTGGTTGAGGCTGGTTGCGAAATTGTAAGAACGAAAACATGAAATGTCACCATCGGACCGAGTTGTCGGTGAGCTTCAGGAGTTCGGCAGGACACCGGTTTGGGTGTGTATGTGTGGTCGTATGTGACGGAAAAGTGGAAAATCGTGCCTGGTTTACCTAATGTCACCAAATGCCGGCGTTGAAAGAAACCTCAATGTCCACAAAAAAACCCCAAGATCTTCTCATCTCGGTCGACCATAGGCCGAAAGCAGAGAAAGAAAAAAATACATCGGGAAACTCTTCCCCTTTCACTACATGACAAGACCGTTCTGAGGGTTCTGAGGAAAACGTTCCCGTGCGAATTCCTCAGCTCAGGGAGAGAAGTGGAAGTTGTGTCACGATTGGAACACGGTCGGGACTAACAGGGACGGAAGACCCAAAGGACCGATGTGATTCTAAATGCGCTCCGGGCTTTTCCGGTACGATAGGCTCCACATTCCCTGCGGGTAGGTAGAATGATTTATTTCTTGTGGTCGAAGGTTAGTTCGATGGTTTTATTCGATAGGAAGGATAACAGTGACACCAACAAAAAAAAACCAAACATCGCCAGACTCCTTTTTTTGCGATGGGAAAAATTACGTACGCAGACCGGATAGCGTCCTTTCCATTTCTGAAGAAGGTCGTAAAATGGCGCAGGAGAAGATGACCAACACTTCATTGAGCTGGGGCTTTTTGCCGTTCAATACGCATTCGAGCGTTGCTTTTACGAGCTCACCATTGTTTATTGAACTTGCTACACAACTGCTCGTCAAGTGCCCTTCCGTTGAGCTAGCTCGGGAAGGTAAGCCACCGCACTTCTACGTACTCGAGCACTTGAGAGCAATCCACACGCAAGGGCGATGTTAATCAAACCTTGCAATCATATTCATAAAACCGAATCAACGGATATATTGGACAGTATTGGTCTGTCAGAGAGAGAGAGAGAGAGAGAGAGAGAGAAAAAGAAGTCTGATAGCATAACGCTTCATCGTACGGGTGTCTTCTTTCCCTACTTGCAAGTCATGCAGAAGGTCAGACATCTCACCGACTGTTTGAATGGCGGGGTGTTGACTGAACCGCAGATAAACTTATCTACCAAAGCGACGCTATCCAATCGTTTGGCTCGCACAACATTGTGTCCACGCGTTTACAGGGAGTACCTTTCTCAAGGAACTAACCAGCTAACAGAGACTATCTACACCGTTACTACGAGAGCGTTTCGATAGCTAAGCGGAAGCATTGCACATGTGTATTGGTGAAGGTTGACGACGATCAGCATCAGTGGTGTGTTGTTGTGCGTCGGCGCGTTGACACGATCATAATAACAACAGCTGATAAGTCAACGACACGCGGAGTAATAAACCATGTGGCCCTGCGACCGGCGAGATGTCTTCGATGTCTGCGTGACCGCGTGTAACATCGTACGAGCGCTAAGATTTATCAGGTGTTTCTCAGTTAGTTTTGTGTTAGCGGCTGCGTATCTGGTGCGCGATTGCGATTAGTTCTAGTCTGCGCTGGGAGCAGAGCAGCAGCCGCACGATGTCAAAGTCACCGGTGCCGGCGGCGCCGGATCGTGTTGAGCTGGACGATTTGCTCGAGGAAGTGGGTCACTTTGGACCGTTTCAGATGTGGCAGTGTACGCTACTGCTGCTACCCGTCATCTTTACCGCCTTTTCCAACCTCTGCTACGTCTTCACCGCCGGTGACCTACACTATCGGTAAGAACGCTTCCAATCGCGTGCAGCATCAGTTACATCGAAACTTTACACCGATTTTCACAGCTGCCATGTTCCCGCGTGTGAAAATGCGTCCTCAACGGCGCCGTACAATCCGGCATGGTTGCGGGAAGCAATGCCGTTTGGAGGGAAACCTGAACTACCGGCGAAATGTGAACGCTATCAAACGATACCTGCTACTGAGAACTTTGTGTGCGATGCTGCTAGGTTCAACCAAAGCGTCATCGAACGGTGCACAGAGTTCGTGTACGCCGATCCCACCGAAAGGACCATCGTTAATGATGTGAGGAAATATAAGACCGCGACCCATCACAAAAGTATTGGATAAAATCTTTCGCTTTTTGTTATTTAATTTCAGTTCAACCTAACGTGCGAAGAGAACCTCTGGAAGGTAACACTCGTTGGCACAGTTCACAGCATCGGTCAGTTTGTGTCACTCGCCATGTCGGGTATCATTTCCGATCGCTTCGGACGACGCTGGACGTTGCTGCTGTGTGTTGGAGTCGGTGCAGTACTTGCGATCATACGCTCCTTTGCCGCCAGCTACGGTACCTTCATCTCGCTCGAGTTTGTCGAGGCAATGTTTGGCTCCACAAGCTACACGACCGCGTTCATCCTCAGTCTGGAGCTGGTCGAACCAAGGTTGCGGGTCATTGTGAAGAGCGTCATACTGGTGGCATACGCACTGGCTGAAGCCGTGCTCGGATTGCTGGCGATGACGTTCCGCGACTGGCGGACGCTTTCGATCGCACTGTTTGTGCCGGGCGTACTATCGATACCGCTGCTTTACACCACGGTTGAAAGCGTCCGATGGCTACTCACCAAAGATCGACAATCGGATGTGGTAAACATCCTGCAACGGGTGGCCAAAGCAAACGGCCGTCCTCCACTGCCCCAAAGCACGCTGGACGAGTTTTACCAGCAGCAGCGGGCAAAGCTAAACGCAGAGCAGAGTGACGGTGGGCGACGCAAAACTTTTCTCCAATTGGTAGGTGAAACCTGCCAGCATCGGCGATTGCTGCTACGAATTGCCAACTGTGCCTTCTGCTGGTTCACCAACGCCATGGTGTACTATGGTCTCACACTCAACTCGGTCACGCTGGCCGGGGACAAGTACAGTAATTTTATCTTCATCACACTGGCCGAGATACCACCCTCGTTGGCTATCAATTTCATTCTGAATCGATTCGGCCGGCGGAAAACGCAATGCGGCTCGTTGCTACTGTCCGGCCTGTTCTGTCTACTGGCGCTGACAGCTCTCAAAGGTAGGAGGTCGTTGAAATGCCCACCCATCCGGTGCCACAAACACCTTTTCTCCCGCTTCACCATCAAACCTATTCGCGTGCACTCATCGAACGGTTTCCGATTTCAGACATCACCTGGTTGAATGTGAGCCTGTTTTTAATGAGCAAAATGGCCATCTCGCTGTCCTTCTCCACGCTCTATATCTACACGGCGGAAATCTTCCCAACAAACCTGCGTCAGAGCTTCATATCCTTCTGTTCGATGGTGGGCCGGTTCGGATCCATGCTTGCCCCACAAATGCCGTTGCTTCAAACCCTCTGGGCACCGCTGCCGATGGTGTTGTTCGGCTCGGTGGCCGTACTGTCGGGCATTTTGATTCTGGAGTTTCCCGAAACGACCGGCATCACACTGCCCAACACTCTCGAGGAGGCTATCGAGCTTCACAGCCGACGCAAGCCATCGTCCGATGGAGTCGAAAAGGGGTCCTATGCTAGTCCGGGATGAGTTCAACTCGTAAGCTTACCTAAAATATATAAAAAAATTAAATTAGGTTTTTAACCAATGAAATAATGGAGCGAAACTATATTTGTTTGCGTGTTTCTAAAATTAAATAGGAGAAATGGAATAAGCTCAAAGATAATTCAGTTTTCAAAAAGTTTCCAAAAATTCCATAGAATATGTTCATTTTGGTAGTTGCTGTTGGAAAAAGCTATTTTTTCCTACTACACTTTTTCTTTACGAACGTCATTTGGCCTGAAGCAATTGTTTGGCAAACGATTGAGAGTTCCGATTTTTAGTTCTGTCCTACAAACATCATACACTTCTGGCAAAACATAGAGAAAATAGCTTCAACCCTTTTGAACGCAATTCCTTTTTTAAGGAAATACAATCAAATGCCATTCCATTCAGCCATACACTTGAATGCTTAAAATTGCCCAGCTGGTTACCAAACAATTTTGCGCGGTCTAACTCGTGTCAAGCTTTCATTTCAAACCGAATGGAACCGAACCTAAAATGGAATAGTTTTTTTGTGTTAAGTTGTTCCTTTTTCTATCAAATCCTTTCCAAATCGTACGCACACTTTCTTTCCATCTTTTTGGTGCCTCGATCTGATCGACTTCCGCATGGGAATTTGGAGTGAAATTCGGTAAAATTTGGGTCATCACTTTTGGGTCGATCAGTCCCAGGTCTCCACTTTGGTGCTTTCATCGTGGACGCGCACATAAAGGGTGAGAGGTGAAAAATGGAAATTATTTCTCCAGGGCAATCGGGAGTAGGAAATAACCAAAATCAAGACCCTGCCAGCAATCCGACAAGCAAATGGTTTGTTTCCAGCATGCCACGCTACGTTCAGTTAAAGGCACACGAGCTTAAAGTCACTCCAACAGTGAACCGTCGACAGAAGCTGGATGATATCAAAATTGGTTAAAAACAACTGCAAAAAGACAAGGTCCTTGCTAAAACCTGCTTCGATTGTCAAAGAATGGAGTAGAAATCAGAAAAGAGGCTCTCCTTCCCCGGCTCATCTTGTAGTTTCCTCCGGTGGGAATTGGAAAACTGTTGCAAATGGCTTCAAACCGAAGCCAGGTTTGAAACGAAACCAAAATACTTGTACGTCTTGTTTTACCTTCCAGCCACCATTCTTCGTTCTAATCTCCAACTCCACAAAACTGTCGATGATGCACCGCGAGTGAAAAGGATTTCAGTTTCACTCTTCCGGCCTGTTTACTCCGTACTACTCTGCTTTTCTCCCGGTTTTAGAAAATGCGAAAAATTGACAAAGCCCAGAAGCAAAAGCTTTGCCTGCAAGAAGGAAAAGAGCTGCAAAGAAATGGCTCTGAAAGATGGCAGATCTGGCCGTCCCGCCTGTCCACCTCCCTGGGAAGACACAGGGTTCGGGCAGAACGGAGAGAAAAAACTGATTTATTGCTCCCGGGCTTAAGAGACCATTCGGCTTAACGGTTTAAACTCGATGGCTTTTGAAACGTTCAAGACGCCGCTTATGTTGTTGCTAGAGCTGCTGCTGCTCCTTTAGTCGTTGGTGAGGAAAACACAAACAGACCGAAATTAGGGACGGGACATTAAAAAGAATGCTTTACGGTAAGAGCCTCGCCAGCCCAACAGTACAGCGCAGTCCCACAGTTTGTCACAGGATTATTAGTTTCATTTTATCGTTTTCTTAAACTGCTCGTAACTGCTTATCGCAGTATATCGCCAACGGGAAAGGCTGGCTTCAATCAGATGCTTTTAAACAGGATTCGAAACATCAGCTCATTGGTGAAGTTGAAATTCATTTTCACAATTTTCTGTTCCCTTGAAAGAAAACTTAATCCGAGTGCTTTCATCGTACGTCGCCTATGAGCGTATCGCCACACTTTATTAGCTCCAAACCCATCAGTAAATTACTTTCTGTTGGAGCTGTCTTTTGTTCACTAGAAATCAATGTTCTACATCTACTTGCTACTCCCAATATAGAAAGATTCCGGAATCGACCTACAACCAAATGATCGTTCAGGCCCGTTTGCAATAAGAATGCTCAACAAATTGGCAACAGTGAGTAACATAAGGCAAACATTTAAAAAATACTAAAGGAATGGATCTGAACGCGCTGCACCCTATGCTTTGTGCAACAACTGGACCGGGAAACGGCCTCTGCTTCATATCCTGTCAGGAACACAATGAGCCTCCGTTCGGGAAGTGGGGCGAGTTTCGAAGCTTTTGCTTTTATTTGACAAACATTTGTGCGCCGGAACAACGGCGAAATGAAAAGTTCATGCCACGGGCAAACATCAACTACCTCCACTGTTACCCACCATCTTCCACTTGCCCTGTTCCCATCGCTGTCGAACTCATCAGTTTCCGCCTGTCAGCGGCACTCAAAACCTGGACCTGCGAATCGATTCCACCATCCAGCCAGCGAACCGAATAAATATGGCAATGCTACCAATTTTACGGCAACTAAAAACAATGCAGGCACACGAACCAGTTGCCATCCCTCCCCTTGCGTTCCGGTCAGCAACAACAATCGTTCGTACATCGCAATCCTTGGTCTAAAGGGTCCCTGTGATCCAGCCCCGAAAAATACCGGGTGTGTGGGAAAGCACGTTCAACAATAACAAAAACAAAGGCTCGAGATCAAGCTTGAGACCTTTCGTGCATTTCCACGGCGGTGGCTTCCAAAACGAAATTATCAGATATTTCACGGTAAGGCATTCTTTTTTTTTTTTAGAATACACACACATAGGGGTGGGAACGAATCAACAACACGGTCTGATGAAAACACACATCATCCATTGCAGAAAAACCAAACCAACGGAATGATGGCCATCATCATCGACTGTGCTCAGAGTTTGGTTTTGTTGGTCAGTACCGGTTGAACATTTGCGTGGCTGGGAATGTTTAGATAAGCGGCGGGAAGGCCGCTAGTCTCGCCAAACGGTCATTTGCTCCCCCGCCCCACAACACGGGGTCATGAGCTGTGCATGTTTTCCATCGAAAAGGTGTCCTTTTTGCGCGTTCGCCGTCAAATGTACACGAACGATCCGGAAATTGAAGGTATTGCTTGTTCACCCAGCTAAAACCGTGCCCAAACAACGTGGAGTCGTCGTGGAGTGGTGAAAGGAATTCAGTTCGCTTTTTCCCCAAAGCCAGTTTTTGTTATTAATGATCTTCTTCCTTTCCGCCAAAGGATCTGCTGGGAGGCCGGTACACCTGGTGTGTTCTGCAGGGAACTGTTTTTCCCTCGTTATTGTTGTTGTTATATCGGCCAGTTCTCATCAACATTCGAGGATTCTAGTGAATTATTTGATTAAGATATTCGACCGACAGCCTAAAAACTGTATTTGTGTCGAGCCCAAACCGTGGATCAGAAACTTTTGCGAAACCCCGAAGCACCCACGTGAGGTTCAACTTCACCCAGGATACAAAGGGCCCGAACCAATGACGTTAGGTCATGGAAATAAAGCGGCCAGTCAGCGGTACCTTTTTTTACTTCATTTGATGAGAATCGTGTTTGGGTCCCTCTTTTTTCATTTCCTCGTATTTACCATTAAGGGGAACCTTCCACTCAGAAATACCCGTACACGGTATATGTGCAACGAAAGTTGTTGTTTTTTTACTGTCAGCTATAAATGGCTATGTTTTAGGTGGGTAGTTCGATTTTTTTGTTTTCATTAATGTCAACCGGTCAGGTGGAAACCTTAAGGGATAATGAAAGCTCCTTATTAAATTTTCATACTGAGGCTTGTGTAAATGTCAAATATTTGCAAGCCGACTAACAGGTTCGAACGTAACTAAAAATATGGAAGGCTCGGGAAAGAGCGCTCTCGTGTGTATACCGAATAATGTTTATGTGATTATCACAACAACCAAAAGAAAGACATCATCAACAGCCCGCCCGGGTTTCTCAGGGCTTTCGCTACATGGCCAGAAATCAAGTGTTCATGGACTACTTTTGTTCCACATCCACACAGCACATTGTCTGCAGATTGCTCTTATGAAGGTGTGGCTTACAGTGGCGTTAAGTACACACTCGATGGACGTGATTCCCAATCCCTGGGTGGCTCGACGGGCTGTCAGCTACAGTCCGTAGCAAACGGTCCGAGATTCACCATAAACCCTTTTTGTGTTGCTCAGCTCAGCGCAAGTGTAATACAGTTTCCCAGCCCTGAATTCTGCCCGATCCTAAATCGGACGGATTTCCGGACATTCCCAGTGGAACAAAAGTTAACCACCCACGGCGGAGATCCGGCGTTTTTATTTCTTCTCTGCACTGTTATTTACCGCCTACGGTGATACCTCCGTATCCCATCGAACACAGACGGAGTGTTTGAGAGACCACAACAATAATGAAACGATGATTAAAATAAGGACGGATAATAACAATAGTAATGAAATTATTAAACGTCTAACTCCGCCCTCCGCAGCCCAGACACGAGTTTTCCACCGGTCTTTGACCACCAGCACTCTTTCGCAGGGTGTACCTTTTACCAGTTGGTTAACACACTCAAAGCAAAACCTCTTTAATCGTGTCTTTCTATTGATGCTTGTTTCTACAAAGACCTTCGAGATGCTGTTTGTGTTAAAATTCCCTCCACAATCCTCCTCTTGTGCTCTTCTTCTAACCCCTCTGTTGACCTTCAGTGGGAAAAGGATAGATGCGTGTTGTTCTGTGGTGAATGAATGAATGAAAAGCGTCGAATGGATCTATGGACGGATAGATGTTTACTTGTCGGAGAGGCTTGGATTAGGCTGTTTGCTGAAAGTCACGAAACACCCACTACCCTCCATGGCCGAAAAGTCGAGTCTGGACGGGTTCGGAGGATAACCTTAGTTAATCAACCAAACAATGGAATTAGTTTTTGATACGACCAAAAGCGAGAAGTTATTATAACGAGACCCTTTGAAGTGGGCTTTTTTACGGTGTGAAAAGAGCGTGTGGAGCGGTCTTGCTTGAAGGGAAATGAATCAAGTTTGGTTTGCCCCTGTTTCTTGGAAGCGGATACAATGGGAAGTGAAGTTGGGCTTGGTTTTGAAAGTTGTTTTATGGAGTTAAGATTTTACTGCAAAGTTACGAATATTTTACACTAACTTTGGTGGATTTTAATAATATCATCACCGTCAACTTCAAATGACCCTAGTACAAGAACTTCAACAAAGCATATACTCAAGGTAAATTATAAAAAAGAACTTTCAACAAACGCAATCGAAACCTCATCTTATATGCAGATAAGTTGATTAGATCGACCGAAGCAAAGGTTATGATTTATTCTTGGCGCGTTGATATGTTTGGCAGCCCGTGAAAGGAATTCACGGGGTACTTGCCAGAAACCAGGGCAAATATATCATCGTTCCACTTCTAAATGGCTTGTGTTGATCGAAGATTAATCGACCACCGGGTCCAGCTGACCAACACCATAAACAGCCACCCGAGACTAGAAACACTACAAAACAATAGCCAAATACAAGGAAATTATCGTTCGAACAAGGGAGAAATGGTGGTCGGGTGGTGAAATTTCTCCCAACTCCCCCAATCTCCTGCAGCCATCCCTGCGTTCAGGTGAATTTATTGCCTTTCCAGACACGCCGACACGGTGGCACATTAATGCACGCTAGTGCTTTCTCTGACCTGATCGTTAAAATATGGAACTCATCCGTTTTGGGAAGAGGGTTTGCACCACAATAGCACCAACTCTGGACCAAACCCAAAGTCACGGCTATGTTCAGAAGCATCCTTAGGCCTAAGAACTTTAGCCCTTCTGAAGCAGGGACCTCATCGTTATGCAGAGAACGGAAAACAGTTACGCCAAAATGGGCATCATGATTTATGTACGCCTTCTTGCCCTTGGGTCCACCGTCGTGATGCTTCAAATTTTCCACGCGGTCAAACACACGCGCGATGGAAAACGGTGAAGGATTGTTTGTTTGTTTGTGTATTTTTACGTGCCCGAGCCAATCCTTTATCAAATTTGGCCACAAAAATATTCATGTTTTGAAACCGTTCCATAAAAATGACGCAAATAAATGCTCACCGCAATGTAACGAGGGTCAGGCAGGGAGGCTTTCTTTTTTTCATGGATTTCGTTCTAGAACGCTCATGAAGTTTGTTTAGCACACTGTAATATAATCTGTCCAAACATTGATTCTAATTTCGATTCAAACCCGTACACTGTTCATGAAACCACAACACCAGACATGCATTTCAGTCCGCGGAAAGCTCTGCATGGGTTTCGGTGCCCGAAATTGCTCGCTAGCTCCGGACTAGCTGGCGGACGAATAAATAAACCACAACTGTCAGTTTCGATCAAAGCTAGTGCATGCTATTGCGTTTATTTATAGAGCTGATGTTTAGCAGCGTATCCAGCGTACAAACACTGCCATTTGATGGGAAAAGCTTCGATGGGTAGCGGATATCGGTAACTAAATTCCATCGAACAGTGGGGAAAGCTGGCGCTACAAACATGCAAGTGCAGTGGGTGCATTTTTCATAACGAATCAATTATTCGTTATTAGATATGTATTATTTAGAGCATGGTTGAACTCACTCCCTCACAGGCGCAACAACAACTAACCAAGTGGTTAGTTCAACAGGCAGGATGCAAAGGTCGGAGGGCAGTGGGGTAAAGGAGTAGATTGATGGGCGTATCAGGTGTATAGCATTTTGTGGTTTATTCCGCTTGAAATTCACCTACTTGTCGTATCCAGCTCACCTTCCAACCCATTCCCGGTGATTCATGCAACGGCAGTAGTGCGGTATCATAATTGATGAGGAGACGACTGGTCGGACTTTAATCGGGCAGCTCTTGTTGCACACTGAATTCAAGCGGAAAGATGACCAATGACCGGACCAGATCATACTGCATGTAATTTCTAACATATTCACGGCAGCGAAGGATATAGCGAATAGGTTACGCAAATGTATAGCTTCAAGCCACTGAATGAGAGATTATTTTTTCAATTAAAACTGACATTCCTGACTGGTTGTGATTACAAGCTTAACCAGGATTGCAGCAATACTACACCGTGGATTATGCATTTCGAAAAACGGACAACACTCTGGGTTTCCTTTTTGTTTCCGCAGCTCCCACCTGGACAACCGATAATGTTTTTCACTAATAAAACAAGTCGCGTTAACTCGCGTTAGAGTTAATCAGGTCAGTGGATATTTAATTCGATGTGCAATGGAAACATGCGTCCTGTTACAAAACCCCGACTCCAACTTTGATTTATTTTGCAAGATTCGTTCTCTCCACCATCAACCTGCGGAACCTGTCTGGAATAATAAATTGATTGGTCGATTTCCCAATTTACTATTCACCTAAATGGCCACAAACTGCTTCCAGCCCACGAGCTGTTGCTGGACGACCGTGAAATGGTGTTGCCCTCTCTCGCCCGTGCCCCGGACCTCGATCGCCGTGGACAGGATAATTGCTTGGATTAGAATTCTGGCCGCCGATTGACGCTGCCTCAGTATGCAGATGAGGTTCAACCATTTTATAGGTTTTCAGTTTCGTCGCCTTTCCTTAATTGCCGAACATAAATCCGCAACACTGGACAAAAAGGAAGGGTACCGCTCGGGAGGGATAAATCAATTTGTCCACTTTTTCTCTCCTCCAAACGTCCACAGGGCGATGGAACGAATCAAAATTGGATTAGCTACGAAATACAGTCAAATACAAGGCAAAACAGTCGAAACGTTATTTTTGTTACTGCCAGAGCCTCGTCCGTTAGTTACGAACAGGTGAAATTGACAAATGTCAGCAAAACCGGCAAAACCCTGCCCCATGCCAGCCGAACTCAAACGGCCATTCGATATTTATGGAACAAATTTCATGTGCAAACAAAGTCCCTACACATCTGGGATACCTTCCTCGTAGTAGCAAAACAAAAAGCAAACCGTTACTCTTTGATAACTTCCGTTGCCGGAAATTTACAACACCGTACAGTACGCATACACTTGCAATGCTCTGGAATTTCATCCAGCCTCAAAAACCTTTTTTCTCCGAAGCGCTCGTGTTGCATGAGTCGTAAAGTTTAGCTTGAAAGATTTTCCCACTCCCAAGGCGCACGGCAAAAGAAAAGTTAAAAGAGACCAACGCCGCTCCGCTAGGTGGTAATAAAATCAAGTCACCCCACAGAAAATTAGGGTAAAAGTCTGGGCAGTAATCCAATTTTTACCACTTTCCCACTGGGGATGGGCAACCTTTCGACCCTGGCGCGCTGAATAAGGCAATGTTTGGGAACCAGAACAACAAGCACCGACCGATTGGATGGCTGGACGATCGTTAACAGCAGCCGGAGACCCGAGCCCCGGAAATATAGCAACATTCGAGGTTGCTAATCTACATCCGGAACCCATCCCAGGACACACGGTCAATCCCACCCAAATCCCACCGCTGCTTCGCACCCTCTTGCAGGGTTGGCCAATACAGCACAAAAAAAGCAATTCAATCCGTGCGTGTCTTGAACGGGGAAGTGTCAGGAAACGAAGATCTTATCCGCAAATGCAAAAACGTAGAAAATGCTGTTGAAATTGGAAATTCTAAAATTTTCATCACTTTCCATCATTCTAGCAATGGAGGCAAAAAAAGGGAATCAAAATACTTTGCCACCAACCACCAAAATATTGTAAAAGGTTCAAGTGATTTGAGCCACTGCACCCTACCAAGCGTGGTTGAAATTGAAAATCGATTATCCGTTTTCGGTTGTCCTTCTTGATCGGACATTTATCGGGCCCCCGAATGCAATGCAATGAGGGGGATAGGAAATTGGGACGAAGAGAAAACATGATTACCGGAAGTAAACCTAATCCTCTCCCTGCAGTCAATACGGTAACGGATCCTGCTACTAAGACAAACTGTCGAAATCGATTGAAACGAACAAGCGTTCACGAGCTTTTTCCCCTTCGCTTGAGCACACTTTCACTGCCGAAATGAAATCGAAAGGAAATGTGCCACACGAAGCTGGAGTGGATAACACCACTATCTTCATAGCCGATTGCAGCCATTGGCTGTATGTAGGTGCTGTATACCTAGCTTTAATGGAGAGCTGTTACATGCCACACCACACTTCTTCGAACACTCCAAAAGTCGACCACCCCTCGTTTAGGACCATCGTGAAAGTCTCGGAAATGGATGCACATGTACCCAACATAAATATGTATGCGAACGCTCGTCCTATCGAAAGTCCCCATTAATGGGTAGGTTGTTTTTAAGCATGTGCGCCTTTTCCAAAAACGACCTCGAGCTCCCGGTCGAAATCCTATTAGCATAAATCGTGGTTTTGATAAATATAATAATTTCACTCGCTCGTCGGTCCCAACCAAGGGGACAAGGTGGCTCTGACTTGCTCGGACGCCGAGGCTCTCAATCAAGGGAATTTCTTTCTTACGCATCGTAACCGGTTCGACCGGTGGTTCACCTTGGTGCAAAACGATAATCAAAAGCCCTCCCTTATCCGGATCTAATTCAAAACTTCCATTTTGCAATCATATCACTACGGTTGCTTGGAAAATGCCGTGGCAGTGCCGATGGCTTTGCTTTCTAGCTTTTTATCCATTTTCCCATCATCTCTTCCATTGCTCGTTTTGGGTTATTCATATTCGCACAACGCCCGTTGATCTGTTCATATCTACACACCGGCTGGAAAAGCGGATTATACTGGTGAAAGCAAAGTTTTCAACCAATTTATTTTGGATCCTTTCTGATGCGGTGTCAGTGAACTTTTAAAGCTCCTAAGCGAAAGGTATGGCATCAACGTGTAACCGAATATTTGAAAATACATTCCACGAAAAGCCACCCCTTCAAACTGTGTTAAATGAGCACCATTCGGTTAAAAATATGTATGGCTAATATTAAATACTCAAAATTTACGTTATCTCCTATATTTCATTTCAAATTACTACTCAGATCAATGTTCAATATTATACAATACAAACATGATTTTTAAGTTCCAGCTCTAGCTTCAAGATCGATTTAAATTTCGGTCTAAATTTAATTAAATCCCCATCTATTGAAGTTCTCCGAATTTCAATGAATATCTCAACAAATAAAACCAACATATCGTTATCTTAAATCTCCGAAACAGCTCCAACCACATTGGCTATCGATTTTGAGTAAATTTCAGATCAAAACTACCAAATGCTTGGCCCCTTTGTACGGATCTTTCCGTGCACAAACAAACCCACACACCACTGCTAGAGCGATTGGAATGCAATGCGCTTCAGAAAATGTGCGAAAACATATAACGACGTCGAAGGACGCCCTTCCAATCGATAGATAGCCAAACTTTTAATTAAGATAAAAATTCATCCCACGTAGCATCGCTCTCCGTTTACCCACAAGCCGCTTTGGTCGGTCTTAGACCGAAACGTATAGAGAGCAAAAGACCCGACCGCTAAGGCAACGTATCGTAGGCATTTTCCAAGAGATTCGGTTTCAATTATTTCCTCCAAGAGAATATTAATTTTCCACTTTCACATATTTTAGCCTCAACACTTGATGGATATTCAACCAGCTTCCAGCAGCAACTCCTACTCGATCAGCATTCTCAGGTGACTGGGGTCCACGTCATGGTCCGGAAAAGCTTAATTTTGCCACCCAATAAAGGAAGCTGGGTTGAAGCGAACCAAAATACTACTTTAAATCCAGCATACCTCGAACGAAATCCAAAATATCGGTGAACTCGTCAATCTGGAGCCGAATGGAATGCTTTGCGAAGGAATCTTCTATGGGAGTTACTTTAATATCAACACCGTTGCTGCTCCGCAGCTGAAGATAATTTTTACCACGCATAATGTGTCGCAGTCGATTAATTTATTTAGTTTCCAGTACTCTTCATCAACGACAAGGATTCCATGGCCTACCGAGAAAGCCGTAATCGGCCAACTAACTAATTTGCACAAGTCGATATAATTCCAATAAATTCCTATCCAATCGTTGTGGGAACCCTCTCTGCGGTGTAGCACACCAAGTACCTCGCACATGTACAATGGCAAGTGAAGCCCTTGTTTCACTGCTGCTGTCGCAATCCACAACAAACAACCAATTGTGTAATGAATTTTAATCCGCTCCGTGCGCAAGGGTTTGGAAGTAGATAAGAGCATTATGTTTTGGAACAATATTTTCGCACCACCGCGGTACGGTATCAGCGCGGTGAAACTTTGCATCTACTTCCGGCACACACTCGAGTAAATGTATACCCGAATGCTTATATGCGATTGTGAAAGTCATCCTTCGAAAGGGAATTAAAATGAAACTCGATTTCGGATTGAATACTTTCAGCATGAACGATCCTGTCTTTGTTGGCAGCGACTAAGTCCTTTGCCCAATTATTCTTACGCGCTGAGACGGAATAAGAATAACGCATTATTATGTCCAACTGCTGCTGGCTGGTGCATTATTGAACAATTGAACAATAGGTACTGCATACGTCATAGTGTAATTGTGTGAGTGTAAAGGATTGGACAGAATCACAACACAATCGTAGAGGAAGCAGCACAACATTACCATCTCGTTTGCGTAACATAAAGATACAGCCAACCAACATGGCGCTCGGTACGTGGCTACGAATCATGATTGTTTTTTTTTCTTTTACAAGGACCTGTACTGTATAGTTAAACGTGTCCACCCGCGGCAAAAGGACGAAGCACTTTCAAATGTTGTGTACATGCCTTCCATGAGTTGCCACCAATAGGATGCGTGAGCTCGTCTTTGGCGCCCTACAGTCAGCGAAAGCACGTCACGTAGCTTCCGTTTTTCGGTGAAATTCGCTTCTCGCCTCGGTGCTGCGTGCAAACGACTCCTCGCGCCTGGAAATGTCAAACGGCTGACAGTAATGAGAATGACAAAGTGCCACTATGTGCGTCCCATACTAGATATTGGGTCGAAATTAGGGCGACCTTCGAAAAAAGGACCGGGAGAGAAAGAACCTTTCAGAGACACCCACCGTAAACGAGTATCACTCACGTACCGACCACTGCGAGGAATGTTTGTCTCGTCTCGTTTCGTTTCAAGGTGTCGTGCATGTGGTCGTGCACCTTACTATCACAACACCAATATTGAAGGAATACTTCAGCACAACATGAGCGGATCAAACCACAAAACCAACCGTTGATACGTGCATCAAAAAGTAGTGGAAAATAGTTACACACCCACCACCGAACCAACGACGACGCTAAATGAGATTTCTGTATCTCAAGGAGATTACGGAAATAAATGGCACGCGCTAACTCTTGCGTCAACAGTGTTTGTAAACATCATGGTTTCCTTCTTGTCGCGTACTCCTTTTACCGCTTCGCAACAAGAGGCTCACTGCGGATGCTGATAGGCCTGCCGCTGACATCTCATCCCCGGACACACTCACACTTGAACGCTCATCACGATTACATGATGTCGTATGTTAATTAATTTCCCACCAGTGCTCTCTGCCACCTTCACGGGGCTTATTATACATTCCTCAATCAGGTACGTATGTCAAGGACATCAGCAACCGCACACACACATACCACAGCAGCGCTGACTGAATGAGACTACGGTGCAGAATCACTGCGACACAATTGAAATATGACACGCTTTTGACGTCCTGACCCTGGAGAGCACGTGCCGTACGCTGGTTTGAAGTTCGTCGATACCGGTGCCACCTTACTGATAGACCACGGATGCCATGCTTTGTTGATATTCTTCCTGAAGGCTTCGGATATCGATGCTATCGGCGTAGCTCTGACACCGCAACCACCATCGTGGTCTGACTCTGACAGTCTTCATCTAGTGGGATGGTGTGTGATGTAACGAATTTTCTTACTTTCAAACACGTTCTCGGTTCGAACGCTCAATGTTCTATTTTCGTACTGTCTAAATTAAGATAGCATGTGCATGTTGGAGAAATCACAAGAAAAAACCTGAAAACTAATCCCTAATTCAAGTGCTGATTGTACGATGACATGACACGGTTAAAGCACACTATCTCCACTATCGGGAAACCAACGCTCTAATCATAGTCAAGAATGATTCAAGCGTTCTAGCATGTGCACACAAAAACAATCACACCACTAGATCTTTCCTGCCTTTGCTTGGGGAGGAAGGTTCTACTGCTCATTCACACTCAGGACACGTACCCATCATATCAACAATTATAGTTCACTGCGCAAAAATTAATGCATCACTTCCGTGCAACCGTGCCGACCGGACCCTCAAACACACACACCCATACATAGCAAAACGATTGTCCATGGTCCAACCGGGCGTGACTCTAGTAGCAACCAGCTCCACACAAAACCCAACCATCCTCCCCATGGGACTATCATCGTCATCTTTCTCCGCTGCGGTCCTGTGGTTAAAGAGCTCGTGCCTTTTCCGACCAGCTTCAGCTCCCGTGAACGTGGATTGGATTACCGCCGGATACGGGATTCCGATGGTGAACACACAGCTCACACTCTCACAGACTTTAACACGCTACTTGCTTCATTTACATAACGCTGGTGCATGGTGGAGAAGGTGGCGAAAACGGCAACGCTTGTCGATGGTTAACGATAGTCGACTAACGAAGTATTCAGTTTTTGTTTCAACAATACCCTATCCCCAACGCGACGGAGACACTCCGTTTTTCAGCTCTTCCACACTATATTGAGTGTAGTGTAAGTGTATGCAAAGGATTATTAGATACTCTGTGCGGCGTTTCTTGCGATCACGCTTTCCGTGCCGAGTCCATGGAGTTGGATCGTTTTTCGTATTCAAAAGCTGTTGATAAAATAATTTAACTTCTTCGGTCGGCTGCGTGCAGCGTGAAGCTGTAGCAATAAAACGACAGCTTGCCCATTTGAGTGCTTCGATATTGCCGACTGGTATTGCTCGCAAAACAACATTCACTCCACCTCGTAAGCCATGTCGAGAGTATGGATTTCATGCGGGAAATGAGCATTTATTTGAAAGGATACCACCTTAAAACGATCAATTTTATGAATCATAGAGCTTACGATGATGTGGAACTTAATCCAAAATTAGATAAATAAGAGACAACATGAGACAACATGAGACTGTTCTTCATGAATTATAATTTCGATTTTATCTGCAACCACATCAAGGACAATCTAAGTGATACCAAGAACCAAGCATCCGTTTCACTTACGTTGCTTGTGCAATTTGGTTTCCCTTTTGGTAAATGAACTGCATCGTTGCAATATGGCAGCGATTTATTGCCCCACTAACCCACCAAACCAATTCTAGTAGGAGAAATGCAACCCCAAACCTGTGGGCAAAGTGTTTTTTCGCCGAGTAGACAGATTCGTACAGCAGTACACCCGAAGAAAATCAGTCGAGTGCATCTCGAGGCCAACCGACCGGTCTATTTCATCCTTTCACCCAAGTCCCAGTGCAACAGCAAGTGATCCTGACGTTTCCCACCCAGGCTGAAGACCAAGCCGATGGCGGTGAGTGTGCAATTAAAATCCCCCCTCCTCCCTAGAAAACAGAAACTGTCCGGTTTTCAAAATGGACACGGGACACACATCCCTGCCACATCTGTCGTTCGAGGCGTCTGGTGCGATTTCAAGCGAAAGGGGAAAAAAGAGTCCGAGATCGTTCCATCCATTCACCTGTCAGTCTTGCGTGAAGCACAATTGCTCCCTCTTCTGCCCTCCCGTTGCTTGGGTGAGATCCTGTTTAACCGTAGAAAGTGGCCCACGTTCACCTTTTCATGCTGAATGTTGCCTAAAGACAGAAACCAGTCCAAAACGGAGCAGAAGCATGTGTTGAACGATAGTTCTCAGAAAATCATTTCAATCATCACGCCGTAGATGATGATGCTGATGATGATGTGTCAGACATTGTTTCGGTCCGGGACGTTTCATCCTTAACTCCATCCCAAAAATGGAATATGTTTCCCACGAGCACATTTCAAATTGTACGTGTGTTTGGGTGTGTGTTTGTGTGCACCTCTTCATTCCTGGTCTGCGCGTACGTGCACAACACATTTTTATTTACTCTGGCCACTTTGCACCCAGACAGACAACTGGGAAACTTCTACCCTCCTACCGAGCGGTAATTGCAAGATTGCCAAAGCTCGCACCGGAAATGCTTTCGAAAGTAGAACAACATGCTTTTTATCTCTCGCCACAAGCACATCTTTACCCCGTTGGGATTCGGAACGTCAGGCAGCCGAACAGATAAAGAATCGAACTACGACTGATGGTGCGCTTAAAAAAAGGCTGAATAAAAAAAAAAACACCGCAAGCTCCAAAAACAGCGGGCCACTTGCGAGATAGAGTGGGGAGAGAGAGAAAAAAAACTCCTCCGAATGATTGAAGCTTTGGAAATAATTGTTTGCTGTCGTCTTTGTTCGCGCGCATGTTGCTGAAGAAGCGATAAAACATTCCCCTGGAGTTCTCGCCCCGGATCTGACATAAGGAGTTCACGTTCGTGTGGCACAACAAAAAAACAGAACTTTTTATTTCTTCCCGCTGGCCAAGGCCCCAGCTGACTGGTGCATTAGATTGCACCGATTGCATCCAGCAGTGAATGGACTGCAGCCAAATACTTCCCGCTCGGTGACGGTGCACCACCACACTTCTTAGTTCATTTTCGCGTCCGGAAACTGAATTGCACATTGTAAAACAGATTATCCTGCACTTTTCGTCCATTTGGCAGCGTGAACCGTTGACGCTGACGCATGGCACAGGTAAGAAAAACAGATGCTTTTGCACAAACTACACAAACCGGGATGGTGGATTAGTTTTGCCAGAGGTGAAACATCCGAGAGAAGAAAAACTCAATTACCAGCTAGAGCTAGAGCTGGAGTTTTTATCTCTTCATTAAGCTTCACTTTGTTTAAATATTTGCTTGTTTGGAGTTGCACCGCAAGCAACGGCCAAAGAGGAATGCTTTACTTGTGTTGCTTAAATAAAGCAAATTTCGAATTGCTCAACATACCTGTAATATTGTAATAAGCTTTCCCAAAGACCACACCATAAATACATGTTCTTCCTTTCCATTTCCATACATCCTCAAGTACGTATTTAAAGTGAAACCTTTCCCCTGCAATCAAGGCTCTATCAAAAGGACACTGTTCACATTGTACGGGGAAGAATATGATACTATAAACAACAAACGCTTTGCAACACGCCTTAACCACTTTCGGAACTGGAACTTCCATCGTTCTTCGTTGGTTGGTATCATTTTTATGTGTGTAACCACTTTTCTTTCGTTTTGTGTCCTTTTCGTGAACGCCCGGAAGCGAACAAAGAAGCACATTTTGTCCGGTGGCGTTTGAAGGCTAGATGCTAGCGGTGGCAAAGCAAAAAGCAAGTCGACTTTTCCCTACATTCTCACTGTACCTGTACAATACCAGCTCCAGCCAGATAAGCGAAGAAAGAGGCAAGCTTAAGGAATCATCCCACACAAAAGACAACTCCTGGGGCGCACAACACTGGACGGATGACAGACAGGCGACCTGGTTGTGTTGTGGTGCACGACCTGGATTTACTTTCCTACCCTTAGTACCTATCGCTCCCTTTTTCGCCCAATGCCAAACAAAAGCTATGCATCATTTCTAAAACCCACGACACGGGGCAGAGAGTCTCGCTTTCCGTTACGCCTACCGATGTGAAGGCACACTTGCCAACTGTGAATTGAAACTAAGGACTACCCGCTGTAGGTCTATCGTTTTCGCTTGGCCCCAAACACTCACACACTCCGACGGCCCTGCTGATGGATGGGATAATGGAACTCGTTAGGCTGTGGGACCGTATCGTGACGAAGGATCTGGTGCCGGTTTAGCAACTGGCTCACACTATCTGTTCCCTCACAGAAACTATCCCTTTCAATCGTATCTTGGCGTTGGAGTTGCTTTCGTCATTCAGTTCGTCCGGCACTGTAAAATGCAGTCTCTTAGCAGTTAGCCATTTCCGCCGTATGTAAAGCCAGTCAAAGGGCCCGGGAATGTAGCACATCCGACATGAGTAGTAGTCGTCGGGACAGTTCCAGGGCGTCCACTCATTGGATAAGCGGGGTCGACAGGTGCAGACCAAAAAACCATACCATTAAACATACACACACACACACACACATACACACACCGGTTCCGGCCTTTTGCCCAAACGATGCCGTACCGCTGTTCTCGTCGGACAGTTTGTCGGAAACGTTCAGCAAAGGCACTTGCCGTGGAATCGGGAGATTAAATCCATAATTCATCCCTACTACCATGCCTAACACAAGCGTGTTCGATGTCCGGCCGACTAGGAGGGAGGCAAAAATAAAACACCCTATGGAAGCACCGACATCGACCGAAAGAAACCGCGGAGCGCTATCAGTGCGAAATACATCAGGCTAGATTTACCTTGCCGTCAAGCCAGACAATCGTCTGACCCATCGGACTTGATGTATCTTGGGCAAGATTTTGGCTACCGGACGCACAAGGAACGTTAGCTTGGGCCGTGCTTTACCGCTAGGAGAATAACGCGCAGTACCGAAGGTTTTTGGGCCGCAAGGCCGTAGCCGCATTTTTCACCACATTATAACATATTTATTATGATAAAGTGCTTTTTATCACGTGATTTTTCGACTTCTGCCAGACACTGGGGTGCTTATCCGTTATGCTTGAAGATCCGTGAGCGTGCTCTAGCATAGTAAGTTTGGTAAGTTTTCTTGTTGGAGTTTTTACTTGCTGCCAACATTAAAATCATGCAACATAAGCAGGAATTTAACACTACCCCACTCGTGACAATGTGTATGAAACAACATGATTTATTTCTCTGCATTGCTTCATTCAACGACATGAAGATTTAATTGCATGACTTTTTGAGCACTAACTGAGCAGTCAATTCAGTTACATTTAAGCATTTTCATTATTTTACAGTTTTCGATGGTCTGGTGCCTTCAATTCAAATGTTTTCAAAACATTTTATGTGTACATTTCTTGCTTGAAATGTATCAGATATTTTTTTCCCCAGAAACTACTAGGCATTTCTTTACAAATGCCACACCTTAACTCATTTTTCCGTCAAGTTCGAATGAAAAACATCATCACAGAGCGATTGACAGGCACCGTGGGTATGCAAACAATGAAGGTCCCTTCAATCTGACCCCTTTCAATAGAATTCGAGGGCCTGTTACCGGCAAGTGGACAGTCTTTCCGTCATAGTTCACTACCGAGAAAATGGTTACTTACGTACTACGCAGTCCAGCCGCAACAAGGTACACCACATGCTCAAACAAAACCGAAACAAAGGAAACTGTAAACCTTTTGTGGTTCTGTTGATGTTGTTCTATTTTCGGACAAAAGTAAGGCAAAAAGAACCCCAAATCCGAAAACCGGTGAAGAAACCGGAAATGAAGCTCCGGATGGAAACAGAGAGAAAACCCTCACATACACGCAGACAAAAACACACATATTGATAGGAGAACTCAATCGACCGTGAAGCCTAAAGAGGGTTGGTAAAGGATTCAATTTGCCGAGAAGTCGAGAGTCGATTGTTCCAGCTAGCCTTTTTTTACTGGGGAAAAGGGTGTGATATGTTTAAAGTGTATATGGTAAGTGGACAAGAGACAAGGATACGTTAGACTTTCCGCAGTTTGGCACTTTCGATCAAGCAAATGACTGCATGGGACGGTTAGTTTACATTGCCTTAGTAAGTGCGTTGGTATCAAAAATGGTTTCACTCGAGTTCAAGGATTGTGTGTTTCCAAAAAACCGGATAGCTAATATCGAAAACGTCTGATAAATACTATCTAGGAGAGCTGACCGTCATAAAAAATCCGTCATGGACTTTACACACTCTTATTTTAGTGTCGCTTTCAAATGTACATTGTTGCCGTCAGTTTTTTCTTTGAAATGAAATGAAACACAATAGTGAGACTACTAGCTCATCGCGGCAAAAAGAAAAGTGGTTCTCTATTTCAATGAAAACTGACCAGTAAGTCTGCAATTGATCTTTGCAATTCCAATCAATTTGTTAACCAATAACGTTCCACCAACGAGAATGGTAAATCTTCATAGACATCGATTTGCAAGGACAGAAATGCTTGCTACATAGGAAAAAAGAAAGCCTTTACCTTGTTCAAACACGCACACACACAAACACTATTCTAGCCCTGAGTTATCCTTTATTCCTACTCGGGAATACTTTGGCCGAGACCATTGCCCCATTAATGTTGTGCCTCATTTTCTGCACAATCAGCATATTTTCCGTTCCACAGATTTCCCAGCAGATTTCCTCCGGTGCTTGGAGGTCATCGTGTGCCGTAGCAGTTACCGTTCTGGGATGGCCATATCCACCAACGATGCAAAAAGGGCTTGCCCTTGTGGAGAGTTAACCGGTAACGGGTTTGAAGGCACTGGTGGATCGCTGAACGCGAGCTATTGTTTGATTCCATAAAACACTCGAATGATAATGGACTGTATTGTTAGTCGTTTTCCTGCCCATGCTTCAGCGCATGGTGCAACACACAATAGCCTTGGACTGGAGTGTGTGGGTGAGAATGAATGTAAACCTGTACCATTTTGCTGGAAGAACTCAATCACTGCATGGCTGCAGCAGCAGAATCCTACTACACGGTTCCTGCACGGAATCAGGTTCGAGATCGCGGGACTGACGCTTCAAAGGCGATTGTACGAGGCAAGCAGTTGTGAGCAGTTCAAGGCTTATTATGTCACACTGGAGAACGCTTACGCCTTCCAACCGTAAACTGCAACCTATTGCGGCTATTGTATAGTAACCGAGCAGCTTTTAAGAAATGGCACCACTCCTCTAGATCCATTCTTCGTCCACGCACGGTTTTGCACCCATTCAACCGAGCACTCGCAAATCGACCACACTTATATCAGCATTATGCTCGTCCGAGACTCGTGGACACCGGGAAGCCCAGAATTCACAAAGAACCAAGAAGGACAGGAATGTGACGCAAGGGAGAAGTGCTAGTGCTTGATTGAATCAAATGTGTGAAATTGCTGCACCCTTTCCCATCGTCAGACCAGTGGGGCGAGTAGTTGGTGCTTATCGGGAGCGATTACAATGAATCAGTGGATGGGATTGCCCATCAGCAGTAGAAGATGAGTGTGTGATGGAGGTACTTCGGGAGAGTTTCCATAAGGAAATGACGTTGGAGTAACTGCCGGGGATGCCCGCTTTGTCATGATACATGAACACACGCTAGGCAAGAGAGCAAATCATGCCCCTTTCCCTTCGTTGAATGTTCCGGCGCACAAACACAACAGCTCGAGTTTGCTACACCATCGATTGCCCTACACAGATATGCACACATCAAGTGAGAGAATTGCTGTGAAATGGTGGGAGCTTAGAGTGAACACTGTTGTATTGTTCTCTCTATTGTGTAAAATTCAATTTTCACCACGCCCCACATACACCATCGCCCTTTTGTATCGAGGACAAGTGATGAGCCATCACTTCCATCAAGCTGCGCTTTTCCCAGGCCATCTTCCACTCAAAACACACACACACACACACTAGCGAAATATTTAATTCATGTTTCACTAACGAGATAATTCTTAGCAAACATGACTAGTCATCATCATAAATATTGTATTATGCAAATGTGTGCCTTGTAACAGCTTGTAATGCTGCATGTCGGGAGTGATTTTTCCTCTTTTTATCCACCATTCCCATTGCTACTGTTCCGCTTCATTCCCGCGCGCTGTCTAAGAAACAGTGCAAAAGGGCTTGTTTTAATTTTCTTTACCGCGCTCACCGAGAGTTGACAAAAAAGCTAGCGGCAAAAGTTGTCCATAAATTTTCCTGTCCTCCCTGTACCATTCAGATTGCTCCGGTGCAACTTTCGCATCACTGTTGCAAAGCGTTACTCGCTCTTACTGTGCGAAAGTGTGCGAAAAGAGGTAATTGAGTTTATGCTTGTTTGAGCAAATTTTGTACATAACTTTGTTGGAGCAAAATTCGCCAGAACTGCACGTAAGAGACGTTCAATTATGGTGCAGCGGGGTTCGAGACCGTGTCACCGACACTGTCTCTGCATATCGATCCAAAAGGCGTACTGATTTATTTTCTCCTCCAGAAATAATCTGTTACCACATCATTTCCTCGACCGTGTTGCAGACAGACATACTTTTACTGCTGACTAACTCAATACGCCTACTGAGATGTCACCGTTACGGCATTTCTGTCAAGCCGAACAAAGTGCCATTGCTGCTGTTCATTCCATCAAAGTCAGGAGCTGCAAAGCTCTTCAGTTTCTTTCTCATTTCTCCCCCGAGAGCCTGACAATAGATGGCTTGACCGTGCGGCAGCAATAATGGGTGCCGTGCACATCAAAGGATACGTGGCAGTTACTTCCAGCTGACCGAGGACTGTGTCAATATCGCATCATTTGTGCACGTTCAAACCAATCTCACTAATAGAAGTAATGAAGATATCATGTCGTCGCAATCTTCAAACCCTCGACCATTGAGTAAAGAATAGAGTAACCAAAAACACGCACAATAATGGATCGCTCGTTCGGCATCTATTGACCGGGTTGTTTATTTCCTTTTCGGACAACCCAGGACCACCTTCGACGCCCCAAAGCGCGTAGAGCAGCGCAAGAACGTTTCCAAGAAACCATTTATTTAACGCGACGCGTACCGTTTCGACCACACGCCATCCTGTTTCTGTATGTGTGTGTGTTCGTATGCATGTATATGTTTGTG
>KB697805.1:0-29656 GCA_000349165.1 Anopheles christyi
TGGCAAATCCGATTACAGCAGCACACAACACCACCGTGCTGTAATGTGACAAATTGAACTACATTAGATAATGGAAAACCATCATTGACTCTTTGCAGATCCTTATTTTTTTTTTGTGGTACAGTTACTGTCGATCGATCGAGCGCACGGGTTGTGGAACGATGCTTTTGTTTATTTGCTGTCCTACCTAGGTCACTCGACTAATTCACAGCACGAATTTATCTTTATAATCCAATTTGTTTCGCCTGCATGTATGTGGCTTTATATTTCAGTCGAGCAACAGTAACCAGCAACGACGACCCCCGAGCATCATCACCTTCCATCAAGCTTCACACCACAATTCAATTTCGGCGCCAGTTCGACAAACCAAACTAATCGACCAAACACACATACAGCTCCGCCAGAACCAAAATTTCACTGTCACCTCATTTTAAAATGACCACACAGCCTCACAATGCTTGTAAATTAAACTATTTTATCCCATTTTCTCTGCCTCTCTCTCTCTCTTTCTCTCTCTCACTATGTTTCTTAAATACACCTTCACCTTCCACCACCATCTCACACACACGCACAACATCCTGCAACGTGGCCATCAACATTCAACTTCCGGGTTTTTCACCCGGATGGCGCACTTCCTTTCCCCGCAATCTCCGCGTCAGAGGACGGTCGATCACACTACTCTGCAGACGATTGCCAGGTAACGCCCGTCATCCACGTGCTACAGTATCCGGGCTGCGTGCCGAAACCGATCCCCTCGTTCGCCTGCATTGGTCGCTGCGCCAGCTACATCCAGGTGTCCGGCAGCAAGATCTGGCAGATGGAGCGGTCCTGCATGTGCTGCCAGGAGTCGGGCGAACGGGAAGCGTCCGTATCGCTCTTCTGTCCCAAGGCGAAGAATGGCGAGAAAAAGTTCCGCAAAGTAGGTGTTCCTGGTGGTGGTGATGATGATGATGATGACGATGATCACAAGATCATGATGAATGTTTCGTGTGTTTCGTTCGTCACTCGTTGGCTCTGTATACGCATGCCACTACCATTCGCTTCCGTACGATAAGACAAAACCCAGCAACCCACCACCCTTCCCTTCCCCCCCCAATTTGCGTTCCGTAGCTCTTGCAGCGGTCGTTTCTTCCGCAAGAGGGTTGGGTGTGCCAACTTTTCAAACTACAATTTCCCAACACCAACCATCGTCCCTTTTCGTCTCCATTCCCTCTACCTGAATATGGAAGCCAAAACTGCGCTAACACCATTCCCGAAGCACAGGCCACCACACTATGTTTTTGCATCATAATTTCCCATTTGAACGGATGCTAAGGAAAAGTTTCCCTCAACTACTACCCAACAAAAAAGGCCCGAAATTTCCGGTATCTACTCTTCTCTTACTCTCTCTCTCTCCTCTCTCTTTCCCTCTCTTTCCCTTTCTCTTTCTCTTCAACGCAAGCAAGCAAAAACTGACCTGGATAACATTGCTCTACACACAGCTAACGCCTCGCTGCATATTTTGTGCTTTATATTGCTCTTCCCGGGCTTCCCTTTACTGCCCGGGCCGAAAAGTTTTATGCTGCTTTTTTTTTGCGTGACGCCCGCGCATTTTTTTTACTTCGCTTGCTTGCTTACTACTGCTGCTGTTTTGCTCAAAACTCATTAATGCCCCGTGTTGTTGCTTTGCCTTGCTGGAATGTCCTTAAGCTTCTCACGCCTTCTTTAGTTTTGCTTTTTGTACTAACCTCCTCTCCCCTTGCTACAATCATTATGCTTCATCTTGTTGTGCGTTGTGCTAACAAGAAGCTGACGAGTGCGCTGCTAACTGGTGCCCGGAGTGGGCAAATTGGACCCACAA
Source organism: Anopheles christyi (assembly GCA_000349165.1). NCBI lineage: Eukaryota > Metazoa > Arthropoda > Insecta > Diptera > Culicidae > Anopheles > Anopheles christyi. The sequence continues at coordinate 1,841 of KB697805.1, forward strand.
AACCGCCTGCCACCTTTTGCCTTCGTTGCAGGCATCCTAATTTCGAAGCCCTCGGGTAAATTACATAAACATCCGCACTCTAACGATAAATGCACCGGAAGTGCTTCGTTGGATGGACCGATTAAATTGTGTATTGCACATCGTTTGTTTTTCTTTTTATAATTTTTTTGTAGAAATAATTCCTTGAACATTCCATAAAGCTATTACTTCTAGCAGGTTTATTTTTGCAACCATAAATAAATCATTCTTTTTGCGTTGTTTTAAGCGTTATTTACGACATCATTTACGTCTGGTGAGATCATAATCACACAGCACAGTATCCATTTAGCATACGATAAAATCCAAAACGCTATTCCGTCCCACTGATGGACCAACCATTAAGCTGCAGAAGAAGCGGCAGTACATCCGGAAGATACTGTCGAGGTAACACAACAAGCACCTTCCAGATTGATCCAACAAAGCATGCTTGGGGCTGCATTTTGAACATTAGCATGTGCCGGTGTCGGTGAAGCTGATGCAGCTCCATCTATTCAGTGACCTCCGCCAATTGAGGAAGGAGAGAGGGGAGCATACATTTTAAGCCGATAAAATATTACACATTCATGAATGACACTGATGTACTGAGAGTCCATAGGCTGTCCATTGCCTGCTGTTGGTGGATATGGAAGGAGCCAAACAAACGTGAGTACATAGCGAGCCACCGTACATGGACCGTTTGCAGATTACGATACGTGAACCACACCACACACCAGCAAAGGGGAATGAACAAGTTGATGACGATTGCTCACATCAAACAAACGACAAGCTTCAGAAATCCCCTTGTCGTTAATCATACGGCGACCAACCTTGGAACGGAACGTGTGCGTCATTTGCGTAAGGGAACCACACTCGCACTTGTTTGTGCGCGTGTGATGCTGTTTGGGTTCCTCTTCCAACAGGGGAATACCGATCAGTTGGGAAGATCGTCTCCATCCGAAGGGACTCTGAGTGGAAAGAAAGGACATAAAAATATTTTAAGTTTATAATCGTACACGATCTTCTTCTTTTAACCATCTTTTCTTACTTTCTAGAATGTGGTGATTTGTTCGTAGTGTAACTTGCTCACCTACTTAAAGATCTAAACAAAATTGAAATCAAGTTAGATGCGGCACTGAGTCGGAGGATAATAATAAAAAAAATCCTTTTCCGCGCACCCTACCCTTATTCCGGCCGCGGTGGGAAGTGTGTATGTGTCCGTGGGTGTGTTTTTGCCTGTGAGTGTTTGTGTGTTTAGTGTGTGAAAGCAGATACTCCAAAACGGAATAGCTATCATTTCATCGCTGCTTTAACAGTTTTATTGGTCGTCGGTGTTAACGGGCCTGCACTAAGAACGCAACCAGAGAACGCAAAAGAACCGAGAACTGGCATACAGTCTAACATCATAATCAGCAATAGCTGCCACCCGCGCCTTAATCAATCCCATTCGCACCCGTCAGTGGTAAGCTCCCGTAACCCAATTCCCTTCCACCATCACCCCTAAGCCCATCCAATCAAACGATAGGGAGACTACAGCCGCGCCAGCATTATCGCCATCACGGATTCTACGTAGGATACTAACATCTCCCAAAACCGTTTCAAGTTGGAAGGAAAAATCTTCTCGGCGGTGAACAACTTTCTCACTGCATCGACCTTCGTCAAAGACATCAGACAACTGATCATGGTAAGTAGAGTGGCCCGAGAGAGGAAGGGATCCATCTGAGGAAATGCGGGGAACAGGGACATAACTCTTTACGGTTACAACCAGCACCACCGCCACCATCAGTGTCACAGTGGGTGTGAAATGCGTCGGTAATAATGGTGCCCCAGTGAAAATGGGGTCTTTTTTGCCGTCCAACGTTGGATGCCTTTTGAGCGCTGAGAACATGATTTTATTACGCTGCAATATGAGCGTTGAGGTAATTATGTTTCACATCGGTGCTGGATGCTATTTAAGATAGAAATTTTCTGCCAGCGAATCTAGAAGCATAAAAGCGTGTGTGATGTCACACTCGTTGATTTTATTCTTTATTCTGAGATGCCTCTATGTACCAAAAAAAAATTTTTACAATTCCAATGGGGATCCTTCACAATTAAATTTCCGTCCCAGTGAATGATAATGCCCGCAGATAGTAAGGTATTCACCCTTTTAATAAACCCACAAAGTACAAGATAATGATAATTAAATGACGCACCACGCACCTGTGACACACTCCCACATCGGTTCGCTCTGCAGTCGGTTACCTAGTCGGGTATCACCGATGGTGGAGGAAAATTCTCACGCTGTCGTACGTAGTTCATTCGTTTGACATCCAAACACACAGCCAAAGGTTGATACACATTCTAATCTGCCATAAATTAATCCACCTAAACTGATTACCGGTCGCGGTCGTTTGGATCGGGACGGAGGTTTTCCGTGCGAGTGAGGCCCTTTTCCCAACACCGCAACAGGAGAAGGAAACAAAGCGTTATAATTTAGTCATTAGCAAATGGCGGGATGCCACGGTTGCAGTGGGTGGGAGGAGTTTGCCCGATAAAAGCGCACAATTGAGTTGGTGAGAAGCCTTCGCTTAAAGTCGCCCACGTACGCACTGGGAAGGAAAGTGTATGGGTTGATAAAATGTACCATAACCGTCCCTTTTCCCATCTTATCAGGTCCTCACCTCCACCAAATCATATGCATATGTTAATAAATTTACTATTTAGTTCTTCAGATGCTTGGAGGCTTCTTTGATGAGTGAAAGTGGTGCTTTACTTCCAGCATAGTTCGTTGTCGTTTGGGGAACGTTTGTGGTACGGCTTACGCAACAGCTAACGTACTACACCACACTGGGAGTTGATACTCACAGGAAGCTTCTTTCCCTCATCTGGAAATTATTTTCTGAGAAACAAGCCTTTCTGCATCTATCTTCACAAGACACATACACACATCCAAACACCTAACATTTTGGTCCAGCTCTCCCCTTGAGAATCCTACATGAAATCCGTGTTTTCTTTAATGGATTCAGAAATTTTTGACAACAACTTTCATGTATGTTTCCACACATACTTTCTCCATGGAGCTGTCTCGAAGCTGAAATCTACTTTAGCAACATGTGGCACAATATCACCAAGTACATCGCCGAAACCATTCCTTGACAGATTAATCCGCTACCATTCACGTAATATGCCATTTACTCTGGTAACTTCAGAAGAAAAAAAATCCTTGCAGGACAAAGGTCAACCGAAGCCGGGTCGAGAAAAACACTATTTGACCATTAGCTTTTATTGCTCTCTCTCTCTCTCCCTCTCTTTTTTTTTCCCTGTACGCCTCTGGGTAGTTTCCCGCAGGCTAACTGTGTAACGACATTGGCAATCTTTTAGTGACGATTGCCAACACTTTGGTATGTACCTCCTGCTGTTAACTTCCCGGACATCTCTGGAAAGTGAAGAAATGGCACCATTTATGTGACACGATCCGGTGGGGGTACCCGTGGCATACGAGATTCTGCCTTCGCAGACTCATTTTCTCCCATCCCTTGCGTTTGACCTCGTGCTAAGCAGCAAACCAAAACTAAAAGTCAACTGTCGACGTTGTCCATTACTTCGGCGATCATCATGTTCGTTAGGAGTTCCTGGCAGCAGCTAGATACCACTGTTCGGGGTGTCCTCGGGTCAGTTCCCTTGACTTATCATGCTGACTTCTTGTCTGGGGTATGGCCGCGTTTGCCGGCCAGCTAGGTCAAGATGCTCTTAATGTCGATCAAATTTCCCTCGAGTATTGAATGGCAAATTAACTTATTAAAGTTGCAAACCCCATGTGCAGTTGGCAAGATGGTTGGCGGTTCGCGAGACCGAACAGACCAAATGTTGAGAATTGCACAGCACGTAACATATCCACATTCGTCTTCTGTCCCGTCTCTAGTCTCTTAAGCGTCTTGTTTAGTCATGTACAATAAAACAAAAATTAAGTTTTTGCTCAGTGCCAGTAACGGGGACGAATTTTAATGAGCAAATGGTGCGACGACGTGATCGCAGTGCATAAATTGAGCTGGTAAATTAACCATTTCCCAAACGTACGTCCCAAAAGTGCAAAAAAAAAAATAATGATCCGATTTCCAGCTACGCGACTTGTTGATCAACGGCAGTGTGCCTGCCTTTTGGTCTCTTTACATTCCGCGGCGACCCATGAAATCGAAGTTGACGATAACGAGAACCGTTGCCGGTCGTGTAAGCGTCATGGTCCATTGTCGCCGTGCTGTGACAATGTTTCGAAAATGTCCACACAATGAACGCGCTCCAGTGAATCGATTTTTCTCATAACAACGGTGATGATGATGAAACGATTAACGCAGAATGGTGCACAGCAGGACCAACAGGACAGGAGGTGGCTCCGAGGAATGGGCGCGCGCTACCAGATGGTGCAACCCGAACCCGATACAATCAATGCGCTAATTGGCTGCTGTTGTGCGTTTCGCCTCGAAGATCATTTAACAAATTTCCCAAAAATTGCCAAAGAAATAAAAACTGTGTGGGTGAACTTCATTCTCACCATTTGGGGGATTCCGCGCACACCTTTAATAAGGTTCACATTTAATGCGTACCATTTTGCTCCACCTTTTTCCAGCAATGCCTGTTCTCCTTAACAGCACCGTAGTTAAAGCAAGTAAAACCTACCACGCTATCGATGGGCCAGCAAAGGATAAAATTAACTTCACAGATAGGCAACACGCTGGCCAATAATTATCGATAAAACGCGACGCGGGCACAAGAAACGGTTTGTGTGCCTCCGGGTATATAGAAACATCAAAAACTCGTCAAATATTTGCCAACAATTCACTTTGAAGCAGAGTTATCGGTCCTTGCCCGGTGCGTATGATGGTAGCTTTACTTTGCGCTTAAAATAGGGATTGAAAATCAATACTATTTGCGTGGGAAGCACCTCTTTCTTTATTCCACTTTGCATACCACGGAATGTAATCAGTATACTTTAGGTGCTTTCATTGAGAAACGTTTGCTGGTAGTACCGTTCAATTCTCTTAAGGGTCGTGCAGCAGCATACATATTATACTTTCATTGTTTGATAACTGACCGGAACGGGGAGGGAAACACTCGTATCCACCCCATCTGTCATTGGCAAACATTTCAACAGCATTGAACGCGCAAGGGCATAAAGGACAATTGTTCTATACTTTTGCATCATTTAATGTTGTTGAAAGTACTGCAACAAAAAAACTTATTTCTCTTTAACCCAAGCATTTGTGTCAAATCGCTGCTCTTTAACGCAATCGATTGTTTGCTAACGTTCATAAATAACTAACGTCCTTTCAATCCGAAGCATTTCCCGCTTAAACCATCAAACCGTAATCGAGAGCAAATCAAACACAATCGCAATTGGGTACCATTCCTGTTTTCACGTGTTCCACACATGGGCTTTAGGTTGCCTAGTGTGTTTCAACTATTTTACCGCTGCTGCCTGGTGTCAAAAGACGCACGAGATCCAGAGAGCATTTTTCGATTCAATTTTAAAACGTGTTTGGCATGTTAGCTCGTGATTGCCTTTTCGAGTCAATCAAATCATTTTAACCACCTTTGGCACGTGACAACGGTGTGCACCCATGGGTTTTACGGACAGACGGTACACGTGGTTCTTCGGGCAGTTTTAGAGCATTAGAAAAACGTTTAATTATTATTTATAAAGCTTATCGAAACCTACCAGCTGGTACCAACTGTACCTTTTTCGAACCATCTCACTGCACTCATATTTATTTCTGTTGATCCTCGTATTACCACTTGTCAACAGTAGGATTACAAAGCACAGAGGGCGCTCGCAGTTTTAACGGTGGAACCCTTTTTCCTTGCCGTGTGTTGATTCAATTGCTCCACCCATTACGTATGTAATCAAACAGCATCCGTGGGATGAGTATGATCCCCTATTCAAGCGTGTTGTTTTATCGTTCCATCGTCACAACCGTCAGTCCTGAGCAAATATTATCCTTATTACCCTCTTTGCTTATATTTGCTCCCAACAGACCCGACAGACAAACAACGACCCTACGACTTCACCGGATGCGGGACCGAACGCGGGTAATGAGCAGCAGCAGCAGCAGCAGTACCATTCCCATCGCCCCGATTCGACCAGTGGTCACAGTGGTGGCCTGTCGAGTTCGCGCTCTCCAATCGATCCTTACCGGCAGGACAGCCTCAATCAACCGCCCAGCGACAGTTCCAGCCTGGATGGGAACGTGTTCGTCGAGGGTGCGAACGTGCCGTTGCACGGCAAACAGCGCCGTTCGCAGACGACCGATTCGCTCACTTCCGGCAACAACATTAGCTACAGCCTAAACAAACGCTTCATCTCAAAGAACCAGATGAAGGAGTTCCGGGAGGCGTTCCGGCTGTTCGACAAGGATAACGACGGCTCGATCACGAAGGAGGAGCTCGGCACGGTGATGCGCTCGCTCGGTCAGTTTGCCCGGGTCGAGGAGCTGCAGGAGATGCTGCTCGAGATCGATGTCGACGGCGATGGGAACGTGAGCTTCGAGGAGTTTGTCGACATCATGTCGAACATGACGGACACGGTGGCGGAAACGTCGGCCGACCAGGAGGAGCGTGAGCTGCGCGATGCGTTCCGGGTGTTTGACAAACACAACCGGGGCTATATAACTGCGTCCGATCTGCGGGCGGTACTGCAGTGTTTGGGTGAAGATCTGGACGAGGAAGAGAGTAAGTGATCACACAACAATTCCTTAATTGAGGTGTTTTTTATTTTAATTTTTCAACGCTAAATTTCTTCTCGTATCTGCACAGTCGAGGACATGATCAAGGAGGTGGATGTGGATGGTGATGGACGTATCGATTTTTACGAATTTGTGCACGCTCTCGGTGAGCCGGAAGATTCGCAGGAAAACGACGAGGATGATGAAATTGTTTCACAACGCTCCCCATCGTTCGATGTGCAAGTTTAAGTGCAGAACGAGCCAAATAGACAGAAAGCAGCGGACATTTTATCGAAATTAATACAGAGGAAGTATGAGAATAATCGTATTTTCACTTCACCGTAAGTGTGGATGGGTGTGACGAAACGCGCCAACGAATGTTGCTGCTTTTTCAATGTTCTGCAAAATGCACATGGCGATAGCGATGACTGCACAAACTACACCAACAAAAAGCACTATGCTCGCCTAACTAACAGCCAAATTTTAAAAAAAGTCTTTTTCCATCATACATTCTTGCATCTCTTTCACATTCAGAAGACATTAAAAAAACATTAAAAACAACAAAATATCGAAAAGAAATAATTATTACATACCATTTCCTCCAGGCCGGGCCGTAATAAAAACAAACAAACAAATACATACTATTTCATAGTAACTAATGGTAATATGAAGGGGGAAAGCACTTAAACGGAAGCAAGAAAAGCAAACAGATGATAATGCAAAAAAAGTTACGCAAGCGGACAACACTTTTCCGAAATACCTTTTCTCCCTTTGCTGCCTCTCTGTCACTGTTTTCGCCTACTATGGTAAAATATGTATGCACACGTAGCACTTACGGAAAACATATCAACCGCAAGGATGATTATGCTTGCGCACTACTTTACAAGGTTGCGCAAACGTGTTCTAAACAACCCAAAAACCGACGCGACCGGATATGATCGGTAGCTCTATTTAAATGGAATTTATTTTAAACCAACTTTTCATATCATTGCTTTCAATGGTTATACTGTACATTTCTATGAGTTGAATGATCTTCTAAAAGTTTGTGTGTGTGTGTTGGAGAGATATTTACGCCACCTAACACGCAAATTAAACTATTAGCTAATAAGTATGTGACAATTATTAAAAGCACTAATCTTGAAAACGATAACACTTACTTTAGCATAAGTTTTGCATTGTTGAATTGACACACTCACGCTTTGTGCTACACAGAGCAATGTTTTGCAATTGGATTTGAGAATTAAAACAAAAACAGTTTATCGTATATTTTTCCGCCGTTTCTTACAGCAAACAAAAAAAAGTAATGATCTCAAATCAAAACTAAATGATGATAAAATATTAAAACTACTATTAAAAGCATTTGAAACCACGCATAATCACGTACCAAACTTTTGAAGAAAGAATAAAAACTCACAACGTTCGTTACCACATTTGCCCACGTGTACAATCTTGAGAGTAACACTAAACATCAATAAATGTTAAGAAATTTTATGTACGTTAAAAAACTGCTCGTTGGTTGTGGGTTGTTACATCCGAATAATAAGTTATTTTGCGATAAGATTAATAGCATTCACTTACCTCTTAAAACGATATTCTGTATAATAAGAAGTCGGCACCCACAATCGGATTCATCTCGGTGGCGTTCTTTCGATAAAATTTGCCCGACTTGGCCAAAACACAGCTCGCAACCTTCATTTCAGATTAGATTCTTATTTCTAACAATCACGATATCCTTCAAGGACTGGCTTTTCACACCCCAGTGACGTTGGCCAGGTCGCTACCATGAACACTTTAAAAATACTTGTTTACCAATGCTTCAGCCTTCTATCTCGTGAGACATTCCTTGGGCATGTGACCGCAGTCGCCTAGCGTGCGGAGCGACACTCGTCCATCGGGATAGATTGACACCCAGGTAAGAGACGCGTGGCCAAGCGAAATGCGCAGCCAACCTTCAGCCGGGTACTGCAGTGCCCGGCACACGAAATACCGAATCACGTTGGCATGACACACGATTAAGGTGTACGAGTCCGACTTTTGCGACGGATCGGCACGGTAAAAATACTTCCGAAATGCACCTTCAATGCGAGCACCGTCCTGGAAGAACTGCTAAGAGAGGGAATATACGTAAAAGGAGAAAATAAAATATGTGTGTGTGTGTTAATCAGTGATATAATATAATTTTTCGGCACTACGATAGAAAGACATTTACCGATGCTTCCGGACGCCAGTGCCCTACGGGTGGCTCTGGCGGAATGGGAGATCCTTCCTCAAGTAGCGGGCAATTAACCAGTTTCAAATGAGACAATGATTTTCCTATAATTTCTGCGGTCTCCTGTGCCCGAGTCATGGTCGAACGGACAATTTCATCGTACGGCATGGCAAGCTGCTTCAATCGCTCACCGCTCAGTACAGCCTGCTTGCGACCCAGCTCGGTTAATGTTCGCTGAGAATCGGTTAAACCATCCATATTGTACTGGCCATGGCGCACCAGAATCAGATGGCGTATGGCACGGCCCTTCTTCATTTCCACCGCCTTATTGTAGTCGTTTTGCGATTCCGGATCGTCAACCTTTTTCAATGGCTTCACGAGACTCTTCGGGTCACGGCTGAAAATGAAAGAAAAGCGGTCAAATGGATATGCAATAAACTACGCCCTTTCCCATATGCTGCTTACTGGTCCCAGTTCCAGTCCCATCGGGCACAAGGGGACGGTTCATAGTTGGTTGTGAACGAGTTTTCAACCGTCTGGCGTTCGTAGGCCTTCGCAGCGAACCAGTATCCCGATGCACCGCCAACCACACCGATAACAGTGCTCGAGACTAACTTTTTAGACATAAAGCGGCTCCACACTCCCATGGCTTTCCAATTGTCTTCGCTATCTGCAAAAATACATTGAGGTTAGTAAACGGTACGCCGGCAGCAAATTGCGAAATGATCTTACTTCTTACAAAGAAGCAATCTTATAAAAGTACTTAAGTGTTATAGGAACTTTGCTATACTAAGTCTTTAAAAATGTAAAGCACTTATCACAATATACTGAACTACAAAACAAATAATTAAGTACGAAGTTTTGGCAATTCTCGATGCGAAACCGAATTCGCTTCGAGTGTTTTTCTTTTTTGTTTCGTTTTCTGTTCAATGCATGCGCTGTCAAACCAGCACACCGGTAATTTATACTGTGGAGTTGTGGTGCTTTTGTTAACCCTTTTGCTATTGAGCATAAAGGAAATTCGACAGATTTTTCATTATTTCAAATTTAATTGCGTTTTCCTCGATCACTTCTATTGTTTCTAATTGTTCATGACATCTCACTTATAACCCGTTTTTCTTTAGAATTATTTTTTTATGTTCTACACTAATAGATACAATACGCACCAAAGAGTTCCCCCTCCAAAAGAAGCTGTGTGCTAGCGCCTCAGAAAGTTTCCTTTACGTACGAGCACCGAAGTAACCTGTTGAATTTAATCGCCTAGCAACCGCCCCTGAGCATAGACCTATCTCCTCCACTTGTGCTGCTCTCGCGTTCGATCGATTGAAGAACGACAAAAAAGTGTGATTCACAGAAAATGGCTTCGGGAAAGATTCTGATCTACGGTGGCCGCGGTGCTCTTGGTGCGTCTTGTGTGCAGTTCTTCAAAAAGAACAACTGGGTATGTAATGTGCATCGTACATGCAGTTTTGCAGCATTTTCTCCATACCCAATGGTGCGAAAATGAGAGATTATTTAACACGTTCAACGCCGTGTTAAAAATTGCTATGCTTACCGTGGGGCCTCTGAGTATGCTCTTTGTGAAAAACCGATACTTCATCACCCGAATTCGGTGATACGGCTAGGCGGTAACCCTAGGCATCAACCGAATTCGGGTTATGTGGCGCTGAACGTGTTAATACCCTCCCTTCACCATGACTCCGTTGTTTCGTTGCATGTCCTTGGGCAGTGGGTAGGTTCGATCGATCTGACGGAAAATGATGCGGCCGACGCTAACATCGTAGTGGACCGTGACGCCGATTGGGTGGCGCAGGAGGCAGCCGTGTTGACCAAGGTCGGTGCCGAACTGAAGGGCGAATCGCTCGACGCCATTATCTGTGTGGCTGGAGGTTGGGCAGGAGGCAACGCTAAGAAGGACCTTGCTAAGAGCTCCGACCTGATGTGGAAGCAGTCAGTGTGGTCATCCGCCATCTCGGCCACGGTCGGTGCAAACCATCTGAAGCCTGGCGGTTTGCTAGTGCTGACGGGAGCGAACCCGGCGCTCGAGGGCACACCTGGCATGATTGGGTACGGTATGGCGAAGGCAGCCGTGCATCAGCTGACAAAAAGTTTGGCCGGTGAAAAATCGGGAATGCCGGACGATTCGCTCGTCGTGTCCATCCTTCCTGTCACGCTTGATACGCCGATGAACCGCAAATGGATGCCGGATGCGGATACGTCCACCTGGACGCCGCTCGAGTTTCTCGCTGAGTAAGTAGAGTGCGCAAAATGACGTATCGCAACATCGTGATTCAATCCACTACTTATTCTCTCTACACTCCTGTCCGCAAGGTTGTTCCACAAGTGGTCCAAGGGAGAGGAACGTCCCGCCAACGGCAGCCTGGTGAAGCTGATTACCAAAGACTCCAAAACTGAGCTGGTAATCGTCTAAGCGCCCTCCCGAGGAGACAGAGCGCCATTTCCATGTCCTTCCGAATCTCAACTCCACTGTATGCTTTTTTTTCTCTCTCTTATTCATTCCTCTTTTTATGATGGTACATTCCATGATGGGGGCAATTTACTTTTAAAAAACATTCCAGAAATGAACCGCAAATCCCTAGCCTTGGGGCAGCATACAGTTACTAGCGCACATTGTTGTTTAATTGTTAAAAGTTGAGCGTGCATCGAATTCGTTGATCTAAATATTAAGTGAAAATAAAGTGTAATATTGCTGTTGTGAACGGTAAATGAAAAACACTTGGAGCTAATGTTAATATGCAATTCTCGTTGACCGAAATGAATTTTAAAGCAAAGCATAAACATAGTTTCTTCGGGGCATAATCTGTCCATAGAACGTCACAAAGTGTATGCTGGTGTAGCACAGGACGACCTTCAAAAGAACACGAGAAAAACAACGGCGTGCAAATCACATCGAAGCAATGCGGCATGGAATTGAAAGAACCTTGACTTTGTTACACACGATCTCGCCAACGGGCTTAAGCCGAAACGTGTTACTATGTTCGTATTGTCTCACGCGATCAGTCTTGTCGATTTCTCCTCCCCATGCCATGCGCTATTTAGCCATTCCGTTTGACCATGGTGCCTGTGGTGAAGGGGTTTAAGAAGCACACACAAAAAGAATTGCCTAGTTAAAAGCTCGATTGGCGTAGAAAAGGGAAGGAAATCGACACGAAACCGGTTCAATGTGTTGTGGGCGCGCAACAATCGGAAGTCAAGTGCGTCAGGAAAGTAAATTTTGTGACCGGTTTGGAACAGGAACAAGCAGCCAACATAGTCGGTAGCAGCATACCTAATGTACGCATTAACGATCATGAGCATCTGGTCTCAGCCGTTTGAACACGTAAATCGATTGTTTCACACTGTATAGTAAAGAAATCTCTATTAGTGGGTCAATGATAGAAGCGCCGCATTTTCATGGGTCAATGCATCGGTTAATTGTTCTATCGCAGCCACCCGTACACATTTGCAGCATAACAGCCCTTTAGCATACACGTCTTTGGGTATAATTAAGCACGCCATGCCTACAGCACTTCGGATGCCGATAAGACCTAATCGCTTTTGGAGAAGATAGTTGGGTGCAGGTCAAAAGGTTCAAGTCGACGAGACACTTCTGATATGCTGTGCTCGGTATCATTAGTATGTTTTCATTCTTAATCTATGTCTCTCTCTCATTTCTTTTTCACTATCTTTCGTCATTTTTTCACATTTTTTGAATATAAATTTATTATAATACTTCATACAGATCATCTTTTCTACTACCGCCATGCTGTTGAGAGTGATCTTGTGATCGCATCGCTCCTAAACGCACACACACTTTCTTCTACTCTTTAATTGAGAATTATTACACGCCTAGGTGCCATCAGCTGTGCACTTTGGCCCACTTTTGTGAACTACTTCTTTCTCTTCGTCCTTTCGGTCCCACTTTTTGCTATACACTTCGTACACTGCACACAACATGTTCCGTTGCTACCTGCTGCAACAGAACTGATGATTTGCAGTCTAAATAAAACCTTCTGATTCTGCAGACCAACACACTCCCGACACGGAGGCACGGATGCATATTTGCGTCTGCTTCCTCTTCTGTTTGCTTCTCGTTATGTACATACATTTCTTAAATAACACATAAACATATAAATCTAGATCATAAAACGAATCTTTCCTAAACCTCTCCCCGCTCTTCTTAAACACGTGATCAAGCGAATCGCGTACCTTGCTCTCATCTCGGTGACAACAACGAAGAAGGTAGTGTTGGAATGCAAAAGCATTCCCTCCTTTTCTGTTTTGTTACATTGCGAAAAAAATAATAATAAAGAAAACCTTCTTGATATCACCACGCTTGGGTTTGCGCATCAACTGAACTGAAGGACGAACTGCTTGTCCACACACCTACACCTAAAAGACCTCTTATCTACACAACCCTCCGAAAACCTATCGCGTGTGAGGGTTCGGATGGCTGGCAAGGGGAGGGGAACCAACACATTTGAAAGAATGCATTTTTCGCTCCCTGTTCTGGCACCCCCTATCTGGACTTTCCGAAATGTACAACACCGCTCCTAGATGGTGCATCTTTAGAGGTCCACTCGGGGCCGATACTGTAATCTCAATGGTGGGTCTTTAAAGCGCCACCGCGTCACGTACACGAACTTTAACGTGTGGTCCTTTCCCAGCAGCTCGTCATTGCACAGGATGTCGATCTAAAACGAAGAACGGAAGAAAGCAATTAAATCACCATCATTCAGCTTCCTCCACCTTCTTCCCTCGCGTCTCACACACACAAACACAGCCACTCACATCTTTGTATCGGTCAATACCGTTCAGTACTTTTTTCGCGAGGAACTTCTTTAGGTGCGTTATCGTGGCCTGCGAACTACACCGGATGAACCGTCGCTTTAGGTTGCGTAGCTTGTCGCTGATACACTCAAGGCACACATTAACCTGTTCATCCTGCCGGTGGTAGTCCGCTTCCTGGTGCGCCTGCTCGTTCGCCTTATCGTCACTGTCGTGCACCTGAGGCATGTCTTTCGGGCAGGGCAGGTTGCGCGTTTTGTAAAACTCCCGCTCCCGTTGCATTTCATCTGTAACGGTAAGCAGTACCACAGCAACGCGTGGTTAATTTTGTTGCGTTTATGTAGATTATCTTCTCCACCTCCCCCACACACTTACTGTCCATGAGGTTCGGCACCAGCTTGTACACGATGTCCTGCATCGTCCGGTCGAAGCTGATGTACTGCAGCGGATGCGACTGGTGGATAACATTTTCACACGTAGGGCAGGTATTGTTTTCCTCTAAATGCTTCACAAGGCAGCTTTTGCAAACTGAAACGAGAGAATTGGCGTGATGAATCGTCTCGTAGGGGATGGCGTAGAACTATCTCGGTCAACCACGCAAAGGGCCTTACACGTATGTAAACACTCGGTTACGGTGGTTGCATCGATGAAATAGCCACGGCAAATCTCGCATGTGATGTGTTCGTTCAATGTTTTCAGCTTTATCCGTCTTTCCATGGTCGGGTCAGGCGCCTGGCAAGCCCAGGGATGATGATTATTTACCACGATCGCACGAATTTGTTGGTAGCGACTTTTAGAAAACTGCTTTTTTATCTATTGTTACTTTCTTTCCTTTCTCCTCCCTGTTCCGTCCTAACCAGTGAAACGCTGTCAAACTTCGGACACAGTGGAAGCTCCCCTCGGTCAACGAGGGAGAAATAAACCGTGCGCATCGTGCTGGTATAAAACCACATCGAATGACGTGCAATATTTCATGTCATTCACTTTCAAGCAGTTGCTTGCTTGAAATATTTCAGCATTCTGCCCAGTATTCTTTGCCAACGAAAATACTAACTGCACCTTTTTTCCGTGCTGTAGTGCTTGTGCCGGTGTTTTGTCATTTGTTTGGATGTTGGTTGTGTTGAAATAGTAAGTTCCTCTAAATCCCGTCCCAAAGTAATTCATCCGCTAAGGATTTAGTGATTTAGTTGACGCTCTGTTAACAGGGATAGCATGGATCGTTGGAACACTTTTTTCAATGCCCAGTACTGCACCGAATACGACGAAGATATTCTACAGACGCTTAAAGAATGCGAAACGCGCAGAATGAACGTCCAATTCATCTCGCCCCAGCTGCAGCACCGTCAATCCTCTGTTAAGTTAATTCTAAACGTGTGCAAACAACAGTCCTATCGTCGTGCGACCGTTCACCTCGGTATGTTGTTGAACTGAAATGCTCTTTTGTTTTGCCGTCAGCAGCTTCTATTCACGAACCAAAACCTTCCCTCTTCACACTCTCCAATTGTAGCAATTTATCTGCTGGACGTGTTTATGAGCAACCATACGATTGCGGAGCGTCGCCTCAACCTTGTCGCTCTCACTTGCCTCTATTTAGCCTGCAAGATCGAAGAAAACGAACCGAAAGTGCCTTCGCCAACCCGACTGAACGGTTTTTTGGCCAACTTGTACCGGCCGGCCGATTTTATCGCACTTGAAGTAACGATCCTGTGCTTCTTCGACTGGCATATAACTATCCCGACCGCGTCCACCTTCCTGGACATTTTCATGCACGCCTTCGGTCAGCAGCATTACGATGCTACCTCTGGGGTAGTAACCATACCGACTTCCTGGGAGCTATTTTTGCAGCGCATAAATGAGACAAGCTCCACAATACTCGAAGCTACCTTGCAGCATTTCAAACTGTGTACCATTCAACCGTCGCTTCTTGCGGCGGGTTGCATTGCGGCCGCCCGTTGTCTCACGCCCGGAATTTCCGTTTGGAGCATTCAGTTGGCCAGTGCTACCGGATATGAGTACAGTCAGATACATGAGGTATGTCAAATGCTTCTATTCGAGGCTATGCCCCAATCACCATCGTCCTCTCTTAGTTCCACACCAAAACGTTCGATCAGTGATGCCGGGTATCTGTCGGAACGGTGGGAATCGGACGAAGATGAGGAGAACGCGAACAATAGTAGTAATATTAGTAGTAATACAAGTGGACGTCAAGATAGCGACTCTACTAGTAGTAGCACAAGTAGTAGCAGCATGTGTAAGGAATGTTTTGATTCCGAGTCGGTTTGCAGTGATACGGGCGAACGTGGTGTAAAGAAGCGAAAAATGACGGTTAATGAATAATTGTGCTGCCGAGTGGCATGTACACACAAATGTAGATTTGTTTTGTTATGTACGTTAATGCTAGGGTAATTGAACCGTTTTGCCGTGTTAGGCTTTATTTCTATACAAGGAATTTCGGAAGGTAGCATCTCTGGTTAAATCTCCCTGGTGGAACTAGTAACTCTCTATCAGATTGCGAATCACTTTAGGTTGAAGTAGTAGCTAGTTGCCCTAGTGCTGAGTGTCATAGTACGCGGTTGCGCTGGTCATTCTGTTTGTTGTTTCAGATCAGCTTGAAATGGTGTCCATTGATGACCGGCTTCGTCCCACAGGTGAGATTCTGTGGAAGCTTCGATAGGACGAACTGTGTGGAAAGAGCAAAAACCGATACGAGAAATGTATTCGTATTCGCAAATAAAATGTTACATTACGTGTTGCCACTAGCTGCTGCGTTTTGCCCACCTTAGGTTTTTTCTGCTTGGTTGACATGAATCCGATGCACATGGAGTTGGTCGTGTGCGCCCATAGCAGATCGCCATCCCCACTGGCATTGTTGTAGATGATTGAAAGTGACCCGGCGTGTATCGCTTTCTGTTTCGATAGGAACGGTGACTCTAACAGCTTCTTTTTGTAGGTCAGATGCTGCGACGTAATTGGACAGTTGCAGCCGATCAGATCATCTACTAGCTCTTTGGCGAACAGCGTCTTCATCAGATACTCCCCGTTGCCAGTAGTGCAGGATGCAGCCGACATGCTGGTGCTTTCGTCCATCAGCGCCCAACACCCGGCTCCGTACGTTGCCGCTTGACCTACCCTTCCACTAAGCTTCAGCATTAGACCACCGGAACTGCACCCGGCCACAATTGAACCTTCCGCATCGACGCACACCGCACCCACCGTATCCAGCGGTGATAGTTTGGATCGATTGATCTCCTCGTACTGCATGATTTGTGATCGATAGTGATCGTACTTTTTGGCCGCATTCACCGATATCATGTGCTCGGCCGGTACCAGCTGCAGTCCTATCTCGCGCGCGTACGCTGACGCACCTTGACCGACGAGCACCATTGGTGGTATTCGGCCGAAGCTGAGAAGCTTTGATTGTCGCTCACACAGGTGGCGTGCCAGGCTGATCGGGTTCTTTACGTCGGTCACATTGGTGCAGGCTCCGAACTGCAACGACGCACCGTCCATAATGCACGCGTCGCACTCCACCTTTCGGTCCCAGTTTAAATTCGAGCCAATGCCCGCATTCGTGGCAGTCGAGTTTTCCAGTATAACGATTGCGCGCTCGCAAGCGTCCAACGCACTTCCGCCAGCGTACAGCACGTTGACTGCTTGATTGCACGCCTCTCGACAAACGTGCTCGTAGAGCGTCTCATCAAGAAAGTTTCCCGCACCTGAGTTTGGCAAGAAAGAAATTGTTATTTGAACATTGGTTCAACCTGAAACACATCACATCTTACCCGTATGTACGGCTACGAATCCAGTCATTGCTTTTGTATCGCTCTTTGTTACACGTATAATTACATTTGGACAACACTACATTGGCACAGGCTAGTTGGAGATGATTTTTGTATCGATTTTAGAACCGCGCACTGCGACGGTAGGATGTTTTGTTTATTTACATTTTTGGAATGAGTGGCTGACAGCTGCATTTGAGTTGTTTGGTTAAGAATCGATGATATTTTTCGCTGGGCATAGATAATTTAAATTGCAATGTCAGCTTACTTGCATCAATGCTGCTCAAAACATGATGATAGGTTATAGCATCAAAAACATATTATTTCTGGCAGTCGGGTCAATGAAGCAATTGCATAAAGAGTCATCAATGTTCAAACAAATGCTACCGGAATTTCGCTGATTTTTATGAAGCAATTTCGGCAGAGTTATTATAACATTTGCACCGGGCATGCTAATCAGCTGATACATTTGTTTACTTTTAGTTTTGCCGGCTTTGTGCGCTAAACCGAACAAGTAAAACAAGTGAATTGGAGTATCTTATATTGTTTATTTCACAGTTTTAGATAGGACTAGTCCAAAAGTGTTAGAAACCATGCTGGAAAAGTCGCTAATGTTATCCAAATTCAGAGGAAGTCTGCTGGGCGCCCTGGTAGGTGATTGCTGTGGTGCACCGTTCGAAGGTCAACTCATGGACAGTGGAGCAAAATTGATTTTGAAGAAAAATCTAGACAAGTTGGAAGGACCTGCCTTTAAAGGTTAGTAGCCATATCATATGCTCTTACATATGAGTTACATTTCCTTTGGTACAATTGTAGCTCCGTACAAAAAGTACACGGATGATACGGCAATGACCATACAAACGGCGAAAGCGCTCATCGACCCAAACGGATACTCGCAGAAGCTGCTGGCAAAGAACTATGTGGTTGAATTTTTCAAAGAACCGAACCGTGGATACGGAGCGGCCGTGGGGGAAGTTTTTCGCAAACTAAGACTAACAAAGATATCCGATCCGACGTTCCCCGCCATGGCACAGTTCAATGGTAGTGGATCATTTGGCAATGGTGCCGCCATGCGAATTTCGCCAATTGCACTGTATTGTGTGAACAAAAGCATAGACGAACTGGTCCGTCTCGTGAAGGAATCATCTGAGATAACGCACACAAACGTGCTAGGCGTAAATGGAGCGATTCTTCAGGCGCTGGCCATCCGGCAGAGCTTACTGATGAATCCGAACGAGCCCTTCTGCTGGAAGGGGTTTCTTTCCGAACTGAAACAGCACATGGTTGAGATAGAGAAGGAAAACGATCCCGATTTGGATGCAAACCCAAATGCGTACGAAAAGCAGCTGCACAATATGGAGCAATTGTTAGACAATCGGGTGGATCCGTCGGACGAGAATGTGTTGAATCTGTTGGGACACAGTGTGGCAGCACTGTACTCCGTCCCTACGGCAGTATACTGCTTTTTGCGACACACGCAAGATCTGCTGAAAGATGTAAGTAACTCTCTTTTTATCACTGTGGGTATGTATATAATCGTGTGCTTCTGCTTTCAGACGGATCGAAAATCGTTCCGCAATACACTTGAGTATGCCATCTCGCTTGGAGGGGATTGTGATACGATCGGAAGTATGGCATGTGCGATAAGTGGTGCCTACTACGGTGAATCTGTTTTTTCATCCGCTTTGCTCAAGCACTGCGAAAGCGCTGATAGTGTGGCCGAGCTTGCGGAGCAACTGTTCGAAGTTGCCGGCTCAAAGTGAATTTACTATGCTCATAGTAGCCATAGCCATAGTAGTAAGTGTGGTGAAAAATAAAACGAACTCCGATGTGAAGAAAGTTAAAATTAAATTTCGCAACAGTTTTCGACTTCGTGAAGGAAAAAAAAGTCCACTTTCTCACGTGAGTAAAAGCTTCGACAAGCGCTGGTATACGAATTTAAAGCTATTAGCGTGTTATTTTTATTATCAATGTTAGGTTTATTTGTTCATCTTTCGTCTTCGAGTATCGCAAATCGAATGCTTGAATGTTGATTCTGATGTATGCAAGCTTCACATCTGTCTCCACAGCAGTTGCACTTTTCTGCTACGGATCGATCTTACCTTAAATTCTACTGTTAGGTTTGAACCACTTCCGAATGTTGCAATTCGTACGAAGAGATACTTGCATGCAAACGAATCGTTCTTCGCTTGCGTGAACTAGTCGAGAGTATTGTGCTTGTCCATTTGTTTTTGTTTGTGATCATGAAAATATTCATTTAGTAAGCGCAATGAAAAGCGATGAAGCGATAAGTGCGATTGAAGTGTATTGCTCATGAAAAGCGCCGCATGATAGGGGCGCTTCTGCTTATTTGAATGGTGTGCAAGGGATCCAGGAAGATAGATTAGTTTCCAGGATGAAACACTTTTTCATACGACATATAATGTGCACTTAGATGTTGCTAAATATTATTTTAACCACGTGTACCATTTGTGTGTTTATCATCTTTTTAATTCACGCCACGCAATACAGATTCATCAACGGAAATTAATCATTCCTATGTTTATTTGAATTTTCACTTTATTATTTTAAAAAATCTAACGTCCGCATTTGCTTCACTTGTAATTAAATTACCTGCTACTAGTGTTTTTTTTATTTTGTTTTACCATTTTGCTATTGTTATCCGTTACCGTTAGCATTTATTTATCATACTGTCTGATATTTATTACTTCTTTATTTATTTATTTACTTTCATTTTTTTCTGTTTAATCGTCAATGTTATCATTATGTATTTTATTGTGTATATTATCATTACTTTGCTATAGGCAACTTTGCATGCATTGCTCGGGATGTTGGGATTTTGTTGAAGTTGCTGTTTGTTGCTGTTGTTTCACTTCCCACTTGTAGAAGCGCCTTATAATGTGCCTTTGCATTTGCTTCGTGTATGTGTGTATGTGTGTGTGTGATAATCCTCCTTCCGCTATTTTATCACTAATGTGTATATAAATATTCGTACAAATCTCAGATTGACACATATAAACATCAAGAATAAACTGTTACTTTTTATTATTTTGCTTTTCAATTCCGTGTAACGTTAAATGTTAATTTGTTTTTAGTGGGTAGCTTGTTGCGTTTTGTTATCTTTTTTCTATGTTTTTTTCTTTTTTTGCTCATACATCCCACTTCTTTTCTGAAATAGAAGGAATCCTTGGGTCCTGGTTTTAGTGTAGAAGGATATGGTTTAAGTTTTTGTTTTTTGGTTCAGGTGCATTAATGTTGTTTGTCTGCGTGTGTATTTTCACTGGAAGGGATGTAAGCTGGAAACTGTGTAAGGTGGTCGTGGAGGGTGAATTGATTGATATAGGAGGATGTTTTCTATTTATAAACAGCACGTTATGCAAACATTATTCAGCCCCGCAATGAAAAAGTTATCTATGTTATGTTTTCTCTTCTTTTTCATTAAATGAAAGTAAAGCGCTTGAGTTAATTATTTGTTCAAATACGTTTAACTTCTATATTTCTTTGCTCGTTTGTTTGGTTTCTTGTATATATTTTGCAATTTTTTTTTGTGGGTTTTGTTTTGTTAGATTTGATTATTTTTTACTTATTTCCTTTCTCATTGAACAACTATTTAAAAAAGAGAACTCTGTATTAACATTGGCGCAGCATTGGCGATTTTTTTGTGGTGAGGGTTGGGAAGAAAGGGAAACATATAGCTTCTAACATGTTGCCACTTTGCTGATGAAGTTTGATGAATAGTAACAGTAAGTTAATTCGTTTTGCAAAATGTTAGTAAAAATGAAGCAGTATTGTTCATTTGTTATTTACGCTAGTGGTAATTGTTAGCTATTTATGTGTTCATCTTGCACTGTTCATTTCTATTTTTGTCATATCTTTGCTCTTGTTTGCTGGATATGGTTACATTCCGCCTTATTTCGAGAACGTATGTTTTAAAGCATTTGCTTATTTTCATCTGATTTTTCCGGAGGGTGTAGTTGGTTTCTATTACATGTTTGTGTGTGTATATGTGTAGAAATAGTGTTAATTTTTTATTTTTTTTTTGGGAAATGTTGTACACGTGAGGCTCAGCTACAAGTACTGAATACCAAGGTCCTCAACAATGAACTTTCTACGATCCTACGTACAACACTATTTAATATGTATCTGTTCGTGCCATTCCGGTTGATTGGTTTTGGTTTACAGGTATCCTTGTGTATCCTGATGAAAACATGTGTTTTTGTGTGTGAATGTCTTGTCCGTATAAGAGAAAATGTAGTTGTGTGTTTTGTAATAAGGTTTATATAAAATGTAACATTTTCCCCCTACTATTCGTTCAATGGTTTCTTTAGTTAGTTTAGTTTGAAAGAATAGACCTGATACTTCAAAAATGTATATCCAATTTAACATTCTTTCTTTCTTTCTTTTTTTTATTATCACATGGTTGGTTTCTGCCTTCTGTGCATCGTTCGTTCTTTCCACTTTTGCTTCTTTCCTCATTCATCTCACACCTCGCGCTTGATATTATAACTCGTTCTCTCGTTTTCTACTCTAATATCGTTTCTTCTTTTTTTCTTTTTATTCCAATCTGGACTGCTAACACTTCCTTTTGAACTTGCTAGCTTTTTAATTACTTATTAACGTGTTATCAACATATGTTTGCTTTGCTCATGTTTGTTTGTTTATTTGTTTGTTTGTTTGTTTGTTTGTTTGTTAGCTTACTTATTTGCTTTATGTTCATCCTCCCAATGGGATCTTAGAGGTCATAGGGACAGGGAGGGACGGGAGTGGGGGTGGATTTTGTTGTGGATTCAATTACTGCTAATACTATCATATATTCGTCATCGTTAACGTTTCAACCGCACCAGGTTGCATTGTGTGCTCCTTTATCGTATTGTTTACAGGCGCCAGAGCACGAACATTGAATCTATCATAAGTGTCGCGCACGACTTTTTATTATGTATGTCAGCTACTATGAACCGGGAGTTTGAGATTTAGTGTGAGAATATGATTAGAATATGCTACGACTGTTTATTGTTGCAACTTGCATTGATGCGTTTTTTTCTCTCTCTAATTTAACCCTTTCCCGCTTGCTTCACTATAACTCACAGGTGACTCTATCTGCTTTTTCTTTAAATATTAACCTCCTACAATAATGCGTGTTGATGTGGGTATATAGTGCTTTCCATATTGCTCTACATCTCCTTTGCATCTGCGCTTCTTTGAGTAAAACGCGCGGTTGTGGCCGACCGGACTGCATGAACTGTGTGAAAATGGGCACAAAATCACAGGAAACAGGTTTTGGGGGATGGTCCAACCCTTAGGGATATTAGGCTACATTAGCTATTTGAGGCGCATTAGGCAAGGGAGAACATTTGTGCTACCAAATGTCCTAGTGTTTGAAGCATTATCCATTCGCACCCTCTCAATTCACACTCCTTCAATTTATCTCTCTATCTTTCCCTCCATTACGGTTCTATGAGAGCTTGAAGCTTAGAAGCCTTTTACAAACGCAAGCCGCGATAATAGTTGCAATAGGATGTGTAGCTGAGATAGCAATCCAAACGTGTAGGCTGGTAGTAGATGTGGCCGGTTCCGAACTCGCGCACTCCATGTTCAGTGTGGGTTTTTTGGCGCTGACTCGGCTGCCAATGTGATAACAAGATAATGATGATGAAGATGACAATAACGGTAGCTGCATTATGGTACTTTACGGCTGCTCTTTTGTGCGTTTGGTTTGTCCCACCGTTTATATGTCTCGGTCTAGCTCATGCTAGCTGGTTGATTGCAGTTCTGCGTCCGTGGACGTTTCCCGCAAGGTACCGAGTTAGGATTTCCAGGACTTTAGCTTCTTGATCGACATACGCTTGAAGCGTGACATTGTCGACATGATATCCGATTCCTTGGATTCCTCATCGCTAAGCGTTTCGCCCTCCGAGTGAACCTCCCGTCGGTTGGCCGATTTCGAACCAGCACTGCCGCCGCTGGTGCTCGAGAAGGAGGTGTCTTTTTCCGAACAGAACTTCGTCCGACCATGCCCATGGTGGCGCGACTTAGTGCCCACACCCGAGCCCGATGCACCCGGTTCGTGAGCACCGGCTGACCGCGATTTGAACCGGGACGTCGAGGAAGATGCCGTGGGATCGCTAAGCGCCACCTGTATCGGGGACTTGGACGCTAGCGAGTGTACCGAGGTAGAGGAGGAGGACGAGCCCCGGCTGATGCTGAACCCACGGCTAATCTTCTCGATCGGCAGGATCGTTTTGCGGATCGTCGACGGTGTCAGCTGGCTGCGCTCGTGGATGACGAACCGGCCGATCGTTTTCCAGTTCGCCTGCGTCATGTACACATTCTCATCGTCCAGCAGGATGCGCTGCATCGTGTCATTACTCTTGGTGCTGTAGTTCAGCTCTTCCACTAGCACAAAGTTGTTCGGGTTGTCGAGCCGGCGGGCTTTAAGCAGTGCCTGTGCCAGCACATCCTGGGCGGTAGACTTCATCGGCACACGCAGTATCGCGTACGGAATGTCCTGCGATACGTTGTAAACGCACACGAGAAAGTTGTCCACATTCTCGAGCGCTAGCAGATCATCGGCCGTCGGTTCCTTACCGGTGGCTGTTCCGGCTGCTCCGGTTGCCCCTGCTCCAGCCATCGTGGCTGCGATCGATGCCCGCCGGTCGGTCGTCCGCCGGATGGAAGTAACCCAGGCTCGGCTGCTCGGATCGTTGCCAATCTTTTTCAATATGAAGCGGCCCTCACCCTTCCAGTGGCCTTGAGCTTGCAATGGTTTCTCCGCCATATCGAGAACGCGCTGGCTCGGCGGAAGCAACCGATCCTTCTTTTCCCACCCCCGGTACACCTCCTCGATCAGTATAAAGTTGGACATGTCCTGTGCCGACTTGTTCATCTTTTGCATCGCTTGCGTCAGCACGTCCTTCGTTGTGCTTTCCTGGGTGATCTTGAGAATCGTGTACGGTTTATCCGGCACCACGTCGTACACGGTGAGAAAAAACATTTTCCGCTTCAGCTGCGGCACCTTGCTCTCCAGACTGTTGGCAATGTCGAGCCGGCTCGCTTCGAACAGGACGGGAACTCCTTCGCTTGTGTCGGTGCCACTGTTGTTCCCACGGCCTCCACGCGTTTTCTCGCACCGCTGCTGCAGGTACTGTTCGTCGATCTCGTCGTATGACCGGTCCAGACTCTCCTCCTCCACGCGTGTATAAACGAACAGGGAGGCCATATTGAGCGGCTGATTGGTGGGCGAACGAAGCCGTACGTGTCGATAACCGGGTCGTATGCATTTCAGCGATATGACGCGCTGGGCAATTACAAGCCCCGTTTCCGCATCGTACACGCTAAACTTCAGAAATGCCAGATCGTGAAACATAATCTTGAAGTAGAATGTTTCGTTCCAGAGTGGATTGAACGAGTTCTTGCGGATGATTTTCGTTTTGCGCTTGCCACAGTCGACCGGTATCCCGAGCAGCTCGATCTCGACGAACGTGCTCGAGTACAGGCTGGCCTGGTTGAGGTACTGACCTGAGACGATGTTCAGCACGAGCTGAGTGACGTGCAGCCCATCGAACTCCTTCTCCAGCGGGCTGTACCGTCGGTACATCAGGTGGGACCGATTCCACAGCACATCCGGTTTCCGCACGTATCCGCAACTATTGTTCTCCTCGAACATCGCCTTGTTAATGTGCATGGGGATGTCCTCGGTTTGGTAGTTAAGCGCCACCATCTGTATGCCGAACGCCCAGAAAAACACCGGATTAAAGTTGGACGAGTCTATCCGCAGGCCGGCCGGATAGGTGCGCATTAGCTGCGACTCGGTGTGTGCGATCAGTCCGAGTGGATCCTTCCGGCATAGCTTCTTTGCGCTGGCCTCATTGATCGAGGAACACTGGTAGCACGGGTGGTTAGCGTTCGGCAGGGTACGGTTGCGTATCGAGTTTGATAACGGTGGCAGATGGGATTCACTGCCGCTGATACTGGACGCATCGTAACTCAGCGACAGGCTGTCCGACAGGTGGCTGGACGAGGGCAAACTGAGCGTATCACCGGAGCTGTTCTTCAGTATGCTTCCCACTGTCACGACCGAACCGCTCGTTTTCAGCACATTCAGCTGCTGCTGTGACATCTGATGAGCGGTGGTAAGGTTTTGCTGACTTTGTTGATTCTGCTGCTGCTGCTGCTGCTGTTGCTGTTGCTGCTGCTGCTGCTTCGGATTGGCACGTATTGAGTTGTGCGGGCTGTAGGGGTTCAGGCCGCGAAATTTTATTGCTTGCACGTAAATCACCAGGTCGGAGAGCTCTCGGGCAATCTGGTTGCTGCGCTTGCGGGATCGTTCGTCTTGGTCTTGGACTTTCGATTTTGTCGGCGTGATGTTGGAATGGCACACATTATGCCTATACTTATCCTCTATTGATCCCCATGTTGTATGATATGTTTTTTCTTCCGAAAGGAAGAAAGGGAGGAGAGAGGGAGATAGATATATATTTATATATATATATATATAGAGAGAGAGAGAGAGAGAAAGAGAGAGAAGCAGACACACAAATTATACGTTTCGCTGTGCACTTCAGGAAGAGGATTTGCAGGAACTTACCATCAATATTGTCAAAATCGTCATCATCTTCGTACTCGTCATCGCTAAACTCTTCGTTTAGCGAACTACCGCTAGTGTTTGATATAATTGAACTGGCTCTGCTGGATAAATTCGATTGTTTGAAGGTGTTCTGTCGCCTATAATTCAGAAAGAAAAGTCAAATCGCTGCAATGGGCAGGTTAACACGACGACAGAAACTACAAGATACTCACGTTAAACCGGTCGATAAAGTGGCCGGTATCTCAACTATCAGCTTTTTGTTTTTGATCAATATCTTGTGCTTGAGCGAAAGCGGCGACGGTAGATATGGCTCATCGCTATAGTCCTGATCGAACATGAAGTTTGTTACCAGCTTTTCACCGAAGATTGCCTGCAACGGAACAAGTACGAAACATAGTCAATGCTGGCAGATTTTTGTGTTGTGGTACGCCACCACCTACCTGAAATATATTAGCCATCCGTTGCTGCTGCTGCACCGAGCAGTGGTTCTCGATGGAAAGTATCACGGGGTAGGAAGATTGAATGAAGGCAGATTTATTTATTGCTTCTACGACAGCTCGGAAAGGAATCTTCGTGGTGAAGGTGTGTCCATGGTAGATGACGGGTGTACCATCGTCCCCATCCCAGCAATCAAGCTCAACGCAGCGCGCCCCTGCAAATCGGAGAGTGTGTGTGGTGTGCAAAAGCAACACGATTAATCGTCTGCTGGAGCTGGTAGCGATATCTGAAACACACCTGTTAGCAACACCTGACTGTACAGCTCGACCGAACTTTCGCCCTTCAGCTGATGCCCCGTAAGGTACGTATTGTGCGAGGACGCAATGTAGTAGTGGGACATCGGCAGGTTCATGTAGGTGCTTTCCGGCATGATTTCGCTGAGAAATGCGTAATTGTCCTTATCGATCATGTACCGGGCGAATCCCTCGAAGCTGAGACAGTTCTCAATACGATGTGCCGCTTCTGGTTCGTGACGCTAGATGCGAACGAAAATGGAGCATTAAGGCCACGGAGACACAAATATTACATACTTCTAACGTGCAGCGCCCGCAATGCAACTTACCTGTATAATGGCTTTCACATCCTCATCGGTTTTGATTTCCATCTGGCGCGTTTCGAGAAACTTTTTGAGCGTCGATATCGTGATGACCTTGTTGCTGCACGAAAGGAAATCGTTGCTGGCCGCGATGTGTGCGATGCTCGAGGCCGCTATCGCATCAAAGTATTTTTTCTGCGTGTGCTTCGCCTCGGTAAGATCCATGTCCAGTGAGCAGTTGCGTGTCAAGAGCCCTGAATAAGTTGAGAAGTAACATGAATGTTCCCTGCTTTTACAGTACGAACCGCCGATACGACTGGAAGTAAACTTACCTATCTTCCTCTTGACCATGGCTTCTGATAGCTCGGGCGCACTGCGGCTCTTCTCCCCGTTCAGCGTTGTCCGTGAGATGGTTGTCACCGAGAGCTGGTCGAAAATATCACGTAGGTCCTGCCGTGCAATTAAACTGAGGAAACGGAGGTAGAAGGCAGAACGGAAATTGTTATGTGACCAAAGCCAACACACACACACACACACACACACACACAGGCCTTACCTAAACGATCGATATAGTGAGACGAAGCTTAAAAAATCTAATTGAGTATCGTAGGTAACCGAGCCGATGCGAAGATGCTTCACGTTCTGCCAGAGCTGATCGTTCGACCCGTTTCGTTCCCGGCGTCGCTCGATGGATCGCGTCCGGTAGTCAC
>KB697810.1:0-10815 GCA_000349165.1 Anopheles christyi
TTTGAATCGATTGTAAAAATGCCTCTAAAATTGTAAGAAACTGGGGTAAACCCGAGGGAACCTTGCAATTAGGTTTATCGAAACCTGAAAATAAGAAAATATTTCCTTTGGAAGTCGTTTTGATTTAATTTTGTTTCGTAGAAACTTTTTAGGTATTTTTTATATCCCAGTTGGCTTTGCCGTAGAAATACAATACACTACCTGAAGCCTTATCCATAGGTCGGTGTTAAATTTCGCCGACTAGCTCATGCTTCATACCTTTCTTCATCTGTTTCGTCCAAAACGAAGCCATTCACCTTCATTCGGAGTATTCGATTAGTACAAATGCGTGCTAATAAAACAAGAACTTTACCCCGACGTACCCATGCGGCTTACGCTCATCGTTACTAATTTGCAAAACCGGTTGGTATTGCACCGGCGATGGCCGGATTGAAGCCCGTTTTAGTGGACTGCGGTGATCTTACGCTTGTTTGAGTTGAGCTCCAATTAGACTACCAAATGAGTGTCGCATACTGTATCCTGAATCCTTGCAATGTGCGTTATTGGCGAAACAAGCATCGATGCATGAACGTCACCTTGTGTCACTTTGAGAAATTGGAAAAATGGGTAAAATTAATGTGACAGTAGGCTCATTCGGATTATTTTTCCTCCCAGAGTCTATTTTGGGCTTTTGGTTTTGGTCCTGACAAGGCATTGAAAGCCTTTTATATTTTAAGTATTTGTTATACTTTATTTTGAAATATTATCCCTCAAGTATTTTTAATTTCAATTTGTGAAATTCAAAGTTGCCAGTAATTGCATACATTTAGGCGTTAGTAAAGAGTTTATTTTGTTTGGTGTTAAACTAAACCAATTAAAGTTTTGGTAAATTTACTCAATTTGGAAATATTGATAGTTACTTTAATTTTAATCCTTAAATAAAAGAAAAATACCATCCCATTAAAATATCAAAACACGTGCCTTCTGAGACATTTAATATGCCAGTGGCTTAGATCAGCACTATTTCCACCCGAGTGGAGTTGTGCACGAAAAACATGCAATAGAAGCATAAAAATCACATCCAAAAATTGCACAAAATCAACACTGACTTTGTTATTGGCTAGACTGACTGAGGAGATCAATTGGATCCCCAGCTCGTTCCGGACAGCCAAGCTTTATCCAGGCATTCCGCTATTGGTGTTTTATCAATATACGCGAAATATGAAATAGGAATCGGTCGCAGAATGTCACCAACAAAGGCAACAGTCCATCCGATACGGTGGACCTGTCGTGCCCGACGTGTAGTCACTTTACATAATGAAATTCGAACATTTTCGTTTCATTCCCTTTTTTGTCTTTGGCGATGGTAAAAGTGTATGTGTGTGTTTGTGTGTTTGCGCTGTGAATCGGCCAATAGTTTCAACCTCTCAAAGCTATTAGCTTCCATGTCCCCGTGGGAATCGTGTCGTTCGAGTGGTACCACCGACCACCGAGGGCCGATATTTTATTGGCATTGGATCTGATTTGCATCACGGTGGCGGATCATGAAACGGTGGCAGTTAGTGTGACTGGCGAGTCGTTAGGTTAAGGGGCCAAGGAGAACGAGTTAGCTCACGTTATGAAATAATGCTTCGAGAGAATGCTTGGAACGAAATGCTGCTGTTGCTAATAAGTTTGATGGACTTTATTTAAGAACAGTCGATCATTAATATTATCTTTACAAACCACTAACAGGAAAAGATGAAAAGTGTATCTAGAAGTTAAAGATTTTCTTTCTTGAAAGACATGAGTTGCATTATGTGCATACTTCTATATGAAACACTCCCATTTGTTATATTCATATTCATGACATATTGAACAGTGTACAACGTAGCCACTTGAATATAAAGGCACTTCGTCAGTCTTTATCAAACACCAACCGCACGATAGACCACTCGAAATTGGCTACCAATCTTTCCTGAAGCGCAGGGTGCTGATTTTCCCTCGTACATTCCCATTGCAAACTGTTGGGAGGTAAAAACGAGTGGAAGTAAAAGAAATAACTATTAATCCACATGCCAGAGTATATTTGTGTGTGTGTGTGTGTGTATGTGGAATGGCTTTGGCATTTCTAACGGAAGCAGCATCGAACGTTGTGAAACCCAAGGATATCGTACACCATCGCGTCGCTAGGTGTCAAGCGAAGCAAATCCGTGTGTTATCCGTCCTCCATTGGTCCCTTTTTCTTGTACATTGTCTACCTCTCCTCCCTACTCACACGCTTGAAGCCAATTTCCCTCTCCAACTGCTTCTCCTGCACCAAAGCAGGCAAAAAGGATATTGATTGTGGTGCAAGGTGGTGGCGGCTTTTGCGAATGCCGAAGTGGTAGAAAAACGTATCGGTTGGAAAAGTCAAATAGTGCATGATTTTATGTGCTGTGTCACGTGTGCCAAGGGGAAGAGGTATAAAACACTGGAATTACCTTGGTTTTGATGTGTGAGCGAATGTGTTCCTGTGTGTGTGTCTGTGTGTGTTTGTGTGCGGTAATTCTGCACAATGACTTATGATCGTGCGGTGTTGCCACACAGTGAGTTAACAAATGATTTTATCGTTCGCCGCTTTTGTAAGCGAGTTACAGCTTGCGGCTGTAACAGGAGAGGGAAAAAAGGACAAAATCGATTTGAAAGCTAACTTAATACACGGAAAGAGTTGTTAAAAGAATAGCGTTTATTTTTCTTTCAACTAAATGTAGGAAAACTAACAGAAGAATAATTGACTAGCATCTGCTCCTGATTGCGCCTGAATGTAGGTATGTCTATATTGCTTTGTTAAAGGTAGTAAATTATAGTGCAAGGACTCAAATAAAAACCGTCGATTTTTAAGGCGAAGAAGCACAAGAAGATCCATCAATTTGAACATCAACAAAAGGTAGAAAAACTAACAGAAGAATAATCGACAAGAATTTGCTCTTGATTACGCCTGAATGTATACTGCAAGTTGTGTTACAGGCAGCAAAAGTGTAGCGCAACGACTCAAATAAAAAATGTCGAAGTTGTAGAAGCAGCATAAGATGAACCATCAATTTTTAAACATTTTCTTTGAAGGCGTAGACTAATGAATAAAGCCAACAGAGAGCTTTTACCCTTGTCATTTAAAAAAATGGCTTCATCAAATTTTGATTGAACAACATTCATTATTCCTGATGATTCCAAATTTACAGAGCGTGTTACATTACTGCCTTCGTAAATGTCAGTCAGATAATTCCACTAACGGTCATCCAGCCACGGAAAACGGGTCAATAGTGGTGTACAAAAAAATAGAAGAAGGATTTGTTCGGTACTATTTGACATTAAATGGCAAGAAATATTGTGCCAAACTTAAACGCCAAACATTAGTCACCTGGGATTAAACTTACTTGGTGTGTATTTGAGTGTCCCGTTTGAAACCGTTTCAGCCTGGTTCCAGTTTATAGACCATGTTCACTTCTGTGTGTTTGCTGCGTAATGTCCGTGTAGTGTGGCGACGTCAGTAGCCGCCGATTGATACATTATCCAAATGTGCCAACGCTGAACGGGCAAAGGTCAATACAGCACCGGCAGCAGTTGGTGCCGGGTCAGCAAAGGCCCATATTCCCAGTGCAATAACAAACTATGGTAGACGGTTAAGAAAAGAATGGTAGGGGGAGAGGAGTGAAGCGGTGAGGGAGGGAAGGTTAGCGTTTATGTTACCCATAAATGGCGTCTCGTTGCGTACACGATATATTCTAGCTGTGGCCTGCCCTTCGGTGTGATTGAGATCGATCGTGCAGATAAGAGTATAGAGGTGGAAGAGGGGGTTCGGGGGGAAAAGGGTTTTTTTTTTTCGGAAGGAAAAACAATCCCTGATGGTGATGGTTGGGACATATAGTTTGTTTTTCTTCTTCTCTTTATTCCGGACAACCAAACTCCGGTGGGAGTTCTGAAGTCCATTTTCCACCGATGTCCACGCTGGTGACCGGAGAGTGTCGATGGAAATGTAACTCACACAAAAGTACAAACGGCACAACCAGCCTACTTTGCTGCTTTTAATGTGACCCTCGGCGACTTTGATTTTACGATTTATGCCAAACAGAGGGATGGTTTGGAAGTGGTTTCGTGATCCTTTTGATTCTTCAGTTCGCTGTATGGAGGGTGATTGGCAGGGTAAACCAGGGCCGTTAGAATCCATCGACATCTGTACTAACAGCATTTCGATGTTTTCGATTGGAAACTTTTGTGCAGCGAATTCTTGTAGAACTGTTCATTTTTTTGTTAAACATGGGTTGTCTACTGCCATGCTTATATGTTTTCATTGTTTCATCGCAGAGAAAAGAAAAAAAATGCAACGATGGTGATGACAAAGTAGCTCAAGAAAATCATAATTGATGAGTCAATTAGTGTGTGCGCCTGCA
This sequence comes from Anopheles christyi, assembly GCA_000349165.1. Classification (NCBI taxonomy): domain Eukaryota; kingdom Metazoa; phylum Arthropoda; class Insecta; order Diptera; family Culicidae; genus Anopheles; species Anopheles christyi. The sequence goes on from KB697810.1 coordinate 4,389, forward strand.
AGTGCCGTTCGTCCCCAAAATCATTCCCGTGTTCATGACAAATTGTAAGCAATTCCCAGTGATAGTTTTTTACTCCAACATGACCTAAGTGATTGTGCGTTAGTGTGTTTTGTAGATGAGTTAAAGTGTTGAAGTGTTAAAAAGTAGTGGTTGGTTGTGAGAAGTCCAAGAAAGTCCTATGTGTTGTCGTGTTTGTGTGCATCCTCTCCGTGGACCAAAGGCCGTCACGCCACGATTAATATGAGCAGCACGGGAAAAGCCGTCCGCAAATTTGGCTGGGCAGCAAGCGGCTACCAACAAAATCCAGTGCTTCCGGGAATGGGCAGGTTAAATTAAATTAGCATCAGCAGGGAACCCGCCCTCCCCCACGTCCCTCACTCCTTCCCACTCTACATTGACGAACGAGCAATCATCGTGTGTGTCAGTTAATTTTCCTCCGTGCAGCCAAAAGAAAAAAAAGGTGTTGATTGAATAGTGAATCGGTGGGAAATTCCCTCCATTCCTGGTGCGTGTTTAAAAAAATTGAAATTAAGAAAAGGAGAAAAACGAAAGTGAAATTCCCCAAAACGTCACCAACTCAAACATGCCGTTCGGCCGGAAGTCACCGCTGGAGGCGCTGGCCATGCCCGGTGCCATTATCGCGTACAAATACAGCCAGTTCCGGCAGCGACGCCGAGAGGCAGCTAATCGGCGCGTAACGGAACGGGAACTGTCAGCACTGCACACGAAGATTGTAAGTAGCTTTCACCAACGAGTTTGATCAAACGTTACAATGAAAATTGAATATCGCAGTTAAGTTAAAGAAGGTTTTTGGAGGAATTTCGCGCAATTTTCACATTGTGATGTTATTGTTTAGTTTAAGACTTAGTCAACTTTAGTAACTGTAACGGTAACGGAAACGGTAACGGTAACGGTTACTGTAACTGAAACTGAAACTGAAACGGAATCGGTATCATTAACTGTAACTATAACTGGAACTTTATATGTAACTGCAACAGTAAATGTAACTGTAACTGTAACTGTAACTGTAACTGTACCTGTAACTGTAACCGCAACTGCAACTTTAAACGTTACTGTTAGAGTAACTGCTACTGTTACGGTTACTGTTACTGTTATTGTTCCTGTTACTGTTACTGTAACGGTAACTGACTCGCCCACGAAAGCAAATAACCCCAATAAGCAGCTTTAACCGTTACAGTTACAGTTACCAAAGTGTTGGGACAGCATCAAAACCGCAACGAAACCGTGTTATAGCTTCTAATTTCCCTAAAATAACAACCGTTTATGTTTTTCACAACGCAAAACTTATTCAAAACATTTTTTGCAAATCTATCGTACGAATGCGCATTGATTGAAGCGTAATTTATCCGATCCACTCTAGTGGACGCGTATTTGACATGCGACGCATTACCTATTTTCCCCTGAATGAAAGACACGAGACCGTACTTCGGCACGATAAGATTGATGACTGAGGATGAGATGGTGGGAGTGTGGTGGTCGTGGTGGTGGTTGTTGATAAATCAATTTCTCACTCACGTCACTCGCACGGTAGCAACAGCAAAACCATCTCAAGCGCACAGCCTCCTCGTGGGGGCAGGTTGCCCCCGGAAACAACCAAAGACGCTAGCTCACTGTTGTCGATGGGTACTGGGAAAATGTAAAAATAGTTCTCTGGCGCTGCTGTTGCTGTAATACGAGAAGCATGGGAAAAAGCAGTGAGCATACATATACACACACATGCGAACGTACTACCCACATGCCACGAGCCACTGATCGGCCGTGCGTTAGCCAGCGGTCCACTTTTCCTGAACGGGATCAAAACCACTTTCCTCTTCCCGTTTTCCGTTCAACCAGGCGTAGGAGGAAGTTCCGCTTTGAACGGGTATGCGTGTGTGTGTGTACAAGTGTGGGTAGGCAGTTCCTGTCAAAGCGCTGGCAATGACGACGGATAAGCTTGGGAAGGCTTTTGGATCGACGGGGAAAAATCACGTTTGGTAAATATTTGCTATTTGTATACATCTGGGGTTTGGTTGGGTGTGGTTGCAAGCCTGACTGGGCCTGTGGGGTGGACAGGAAAGCTGAACCAATTGAAGAGCAGTAGGAATATAGTTTCAATGGAGCTGCCAGACGTTGTGTCGCAGGAAAAATAGCATCCTCACCACCTTTTCACCGTTTTGTGCTTTGTATGCAATGTTTTGCATTTGTAATTTTATTGTTCATCCCGTTGGATTTTTTTTTTTCGGTTAGGGTAAACAAAATAGATGTGGCGCGTTAGATGGGTGGGTGGGATACGATTATGAGGTGTGGTGAAAATGAATTATTAGTCGCCACAGCGTGTGGCTTTAGATCGGTGTTTTTTAAAGAGAAGCCTGAGGAATATGTTTTGAATTAGTTTAGATGTTTTGCAAAGGTTTGCATGTATGAAGGAAAAGCTTTATGATGAAGGTGAAGTTTGTTTTGCTTTAAATAACCAAAAACGCAGCCTGATTATAGAACTACTTTTTTAAAAAAATTGGACACCTTTTTTTTTAAACGAATAGTCAATATCTTTTGGCTCATTTGAGTCTGCCGATTAGGTCCAATTTAAGTGCACGTGTATGCTACTCCAGATTGACATATCACACGCTATTGCTTGCTCAAGTGAGTCCAATGAAACCTTGGCAGTATGTATGCGTGGTCGTTGCGCAGGCGATGGCTCTATACCTCGCAAAAGTAAGGATTTATAGTAAGTGCGACGTTTTAACGCTATAAATAATATCTTTCTCAACTCTGCGTTGGTTGAGTGTGTCCTATTTTTTTTTGCCTTCCCCCTCAATATAGCAGATGCTTCTCGGGCTTCTCTTAGAAATACTTTCTCCACTTATGTTCTCCAAGAATTATGTGAATCAGATCTATGGAACGTTTGCTATTTTCTCTCCACCGCTATTCGAGCGTAGGTTGAAAGGTATATAGAGCGCACAAATTGAATGATCTGGCGCTACACGGTACGTTACAGAATTCGTAGAAAAGCGATCACTCGTTGAAGATTTTGCCAGAGAAGTTGCGCAACATTGAAGACAGGCTGGGAAGTGCATTGGGAACAGCCTGATTACGGGAACAGCTGAAAGATGCCCGACAGATGGTTGGATTTCGTATTCCTGGATGAAGATGTGCAAGCGATGTGCATTCCTTTTTTTTTCCTAATGAGCAAGTTTGTCTTATAAAGGGAAGAATGTTGGAAAGGGACTCGTTGCATAAGGAACAACGTTGTGCAATTACATTGCATTGGTAAAGTAAAGTCAAATCAATCAACCATCAAGACTAAATTCGAAGAAGAATGACACAGCTTATCAGAATTCTCTCAATTTCTAAACATGCACTCCCATCTATGTAAATGTAACCGTATTGCAAACGTACCGGAAGCAACACCCATTTTGTCATGTGTTTGTCACGCTTGACTTTTAATTTCGACATTTTCATTTCGTTTCGCTTTCGCTAATAAAACTGCAATTTCCTGGCAGCCGGAACCGGAGTTTCATTACAAAACATCCCAGAATTGTGACAAGTTGGAAGTTTGCTCGAAAAGTGAAGCAAAAACAAATGGCGAATCAAAACGGAACGAAGGAATCGTAAAAAAGAGGCAATCCACTGCAATCCTTTCGACACCAGACAAATAAACCATCCCGGATATATGGAAAGCGAGAGAGAAAAAACGTTCATCTACGCTTCCGCGGTGTCGGAGAGAAGGTGTCGTGCAGCGGCCAGGCAGCGGTCTGGTTTGTCGGGTTTTCTTCCATTCACCAGGGAGCCGTAAACTTCCTGGTTGAGCAATAGAATGGGGATTTGTAGTAAGGTTTCTGTGCCTACTGCGTTCATCCTTGCCAAACCTGTTTGGCTGGTGGTTGTTTGCTGTCTTAATTTGTGTTTGTCGTAAAATTTGTTTCGTGATTTGTGAGGTGTGAAGAGGAGACGCAGGGGGGGTTGTTGAATATTATGTATAGTATTATTTTTTGTCTGTAAAAAGCATGGAATGTATGAAATTTATGACTTGCAGCAGTTCAAGATTGGAAGTACAAATTGATCTGTATGATTGAGAACTACAAATTTATCATAACAAGAATTACTAAAAATTACACACATTATAAGAAGCATTTTTTTTTTGCTGCCATCCATCATTTGACAAGCAATTGCACAAACGCGGTCTTGTTTTCTCAATTTCCATTTCAATATTGCCACACTTCCTGTTGGCAAACGTACAGCACCAGCAGTAGACATGTGTAATTTTTCCATAAATTTCGTAAGCCCTATCAACACCTCATTTCCGGACATTCCGAGGCGATGCCATCCCGCCCTTTCGGCTGATTGGTTGGCAATAAATAATGAAACAAACCGGGTTAACAGGCTGGAAGTGGAGGACATTTTGGGGGAATTTCTTATTTTCTCACCACGATCTTGTTGAGTATTTAATGACCATCAGTAGTAGTGAGCCACCTGGTTGGGAAAGAGACCAAAGCGCCCTTGTTAATGTTCGCGCAAAAGGGAAAAATCGTGCCCCTTTTTATGGGTCCGCACATTATGATGTGGTTATGCGGTGGTGGTGGTGCCTTCTAGTGGTTTTCTGGGGATGCTAAGGCTTTTTCTTTCGGTAACTTTCCGGTACTGGCGCCTAGGGTGGACTATGAATTTTGTATACACTTTTAAAAAGGGGAAGCAACCAACAACATGATGCCGAAACCTTACCTGAAGTTTTGTTTTAATCTACCTCCTTCTCCCTCAACAGTAAATAGAAAGGTGCCGATATTTGTTTTTTGAGTTTGTTTAAATTTTTAAAATTTATTATTAATTTGCATAAAAACCTACCTACACACTATCGTGCGCGGCAGCTTCCATCACGTACCACGTACGTGGCCTCACCGGAAGCTGGGCGCCGCATTTGGCATTTTAGGATTTTCGCTGCAGCGCATTGCTTTGCCTTTGCTGTTGCGTCTCGTGCGGCATCAGATTCTTTCCGAACGGTGGCTGTGGGTTGGTGCTGAGGTAGAACTTACCACGCAGCGTTCGGTCCGTATACATGCCCATAAACACCTCCCGCGTCATGGTACAGTTGTTGGTGTCTCGTGTCGAACGACTCGCACCAGTAGCCGCCGCCGGTTCCGTCGGTTCACAACGCTCACACAGAAAGCCTTGCGGACGGGTCAGTGATTCGGCAAAGTATTGCCATGCCCGGGCATGGCTACAGCCGATAAATACACCCAACCATCGGTTCTTGGCTAGCTCCTGTTGGGCACAGCCAGGTTGCAGCGGGATACCTCCGTTCGGGTAGAAATCCACATGTCCAAGTGGCCACGGATAACCCAACAGGCCACCATCTGTATGGATGACGTCGACGAACTCTGCGTCCTTGGGGCTGAGACGCTGGGAGGCCCGTTCGAACACGTACAGTGGGAAGGCCGGATCTAAACCTGCACCGAGAAAGGGGAGTAAGAAAACAAACAAAGAACTTATCAAGCTCAAGGACTTTTTTTTGTGGGGTTTTTGGAGGAAAATTTCAGTCGTAATGCAATTAATCAAAGCCCCCTTGCTTAACGTTAGACTAGCGAAGGACCATGTGGTGTTCAATGTGTGCGCGTTTTTTCTTTGCTCTTGCCGGTAAGATTATTGCTATAGTTTTCATGGGAAAAAAGCCGACCCCAGGACACTTGGTTTAGAGGCAGATGTGCGCTATACTTTGCGTTGATTTATAGGCCCGGAAAAAGTTTTGATGGCAAGCTTGGACTCCGATCGCAATGGCTCATACTTTTAGTATGGGCTGCACATACAGGCTGCCTGGCTGTTGAGAGCCTTTTCAACCCCACGTTTTATTGCCATTGGTAGCTGTGGAATAGCACAACAGTCCAATATCGAGTGGATATTGAAGTAAGAAAAAATAGGTGTCCTCCTGGTGAAGTTGTTTCAGGTGGTGTGGAGAGAGAGAGAGGAAGAGAGAGAGCGAGAAAAAAGCAGTATCCCCCACCAAGCGCTAAGAAACTATCAGCGTACTTACGACGCTAGACGACAGAATCGAAATGGACTCGACATTGCTAAACGTCTCTCACGTCTATACGAACTATACAATACAGTGAAGCTAGTGGAATACCATTGTGGAATGCGAGCAATAAATAAATAGCGTATAAATTTTTATCGTCATTTCCTTTCGTTTTTTTTTTCGGCTGGACGAAATAAAATGGTTCGTTGTGGGTTTTGGATGTGGAGGCAGGAAAAGGCAGTGGCAGCAAACGATGATATAGTGGACTTTTCGGTTTTGTGGTAGCCTGTTTGTGTTTTGTTTTTATTCTGGTTCGAAACAACGCGAGGTAAGCCCAAACACAGAACTAGTTGGAATACTACTAATGATTGATCGATTTAATATGATATTGATAGGATACAAGCGAGTATGACATGTTTGGGG
>KB697816.1:0-21166 GCA_000349165.1 Anopheles christyi
AGAGAGAGAGAGAGAGAGAGAGAGAGAGGGCGGTGATGTTTGGTCGGTTGGGTCGTTACTTCGATAAGTGGACACTGCAGACCATTTTTTATGCTGCGATACATACATATTTACGTAGATTGTAATCTAATTGATAATGAACTCACTTACCTGTTTATTTTTTTGTTAATCGTTCTTTTCTGGCCTTTAATTTCTTTTTTCCAATTATTTGTCCTCAAGTCTGATGTGAATTTAACGGGCAATTCCATGTTTTGTTGATTATAGTCTCCCCTCGTACTTCCACGCGGACTTCAATATGACAAAGCGGAACATTTTTCGAACGAGTCTTTATGTTAACTATTTATTTACTATGCGCTAAACGAGAATAAAGTGAATATTACGATATCTGACTAAAACCATTTTTCGGACGGTAAACAAACTCTTATTGAAAGAAGGTAATTCTAGAGAAAGAGAGAGTGGAGAAAGCGCGAGAGCTTGCAATGAAATCTACCTTTTTATCAAGCTGCATTTACATTGAACTTGGCAAAATGTAATGAGATGTGATTAGTACGAGGTGGTTGAAGGTTAATTCGGCACCAGATGGATAAGCAGTGCCGTCAGCACACAGGCATCTGCCTCCTTCGTGGTCCACGAGCGGAATGTGAAATCATTGCTGTTCATCACCCCAGCCGATGCCAGCGATCCAGTCGTTGATACAGCTGTTGAACATCCTCCGCCAGCAGTACCGCCGGTTGCACCGGTATTCAATCCATCCGCCTGCTGCAACATTATCCTTTGCGCCGACGATTCTCCGGTATGATCCACGGCGGAAAGGGATTGCGAACGGACCCGCACCTCGAAGGCGGTTTTAATGTGGAAAAATTGTCCATTCACCATGTAGCGTAGTGGGAAGGGACGTCCTCTAATGCATGTTGTGGCTGCGTTAGACGCAGTTGGTTCTGTAACATCCGGCACCGAGCGCAACAGGATGTGAGTTCCGGGAATGAAGTTATCATTTAGCGTGGATGACTCTGGTAATAGTTGACCGGTTTCTTAACCAAAAAAAAAATGCAAAGGGAAAGTTATATTATTTTGTTGTTTTGCCAAACATGGCGTACCACTTACCAATCGGAAACGGTTGACCGTGATCCAGCACGGACCGTATCTTATCCACCCGCGTGTTGTAGTACGCCGTCGTCCAGACGAATTCGTCCGCCGTGTTTACACCACCGCCACCCATTACCGTCTGCTGGTTAAGCCGGAACCGTACCCAGTTCTTCAGAATGCTTCCAGCTCCTGCATTACTCACCGGTAGCTGACAGCCGGTGCAGTAGCATGCGCACGGTTCATCGACAAAGAATGCATCGGGAAGCATTAGCGTGCGCTTGAAGCTCATCACAAGCTTCAGATAGTCACAGTCACGATTTTCCACTATCACCGGATGGATTGCCAGCGTTGGCGGTGGTAATACACCCGAACTGTGATTGCTGCGCTGGTGTGCTACATTGTCTTCCTCATTTTCCGCTCCCTCCGGTGCTAGCCGTTGCTGAATTGCTGACCCGCCGAACGGTCTTGAGGTGGATGAAACGGACCCACTGGATGCTGTCGTGTTTACGGGCGTTCCTGCAACGGATTGCAATGGCAGGCCTAGCTTCGCCCGTCGGCTACTATTCGCAAGCGTATTATGATCACAATCCTCATCCACATCTTCGTCGTCATCGTCGTCGAGCGATTCGTCCGCCGTAAGGTTTTGATTTACATCCGCCAAATTCGTATCACAATCAGTAGTTACGCCGGTGGGAACTGTCCCCGCACCCAACTGATTGCTGAAATCTACACTCGATTCTACCACATCGTCTAGATAGTTGGTGTCGGTGTTTTCCCCACGATCGGTCGTGTTCGATTCAGTGCCAGTTGTACTGCTTACGGCGGTAGTTGAAGTGCTGACGGTTGGAGCTGTTGCTGATGTAGCAGCCACACCTGCTGGACGATGCTGATAATCCTCGAAACCTTCGTCATAATTGCCGGAACTCATCGATTGTGATTGATCGCCACCGCCACCACCAACAGCACCTCCACGATTGCTATCGTAGCTGCCCTGCATTGTGTTTGTGTTGAAGCGGTGTGTGCTCTGGCTGCGTTGGATGTTCAGATTGGTCGAGTGCTGAAGCTGAAGCGAGTCTCGCAAACAGCTGTCGAAAAGAATAATCCGATCAGTCACGATTGAGCTTTTCATTTTATACTCCCCGTACTCACCATGAATTCGAAAGCTCCTGATTGCGCGCTTCATTGGCGGTGCGTATTTTAATCGAAATATTCATCAGCAAATTTTCCGACACACAGTCCATCACCGAGCGGCTCCTAAAAAAAAAAGAAAAAAAAAAAGGATTAGATCGTTCATATCCATAAAATGGGGTGGCAAAGAATAAATTTAACACTTACATAGCATTAGACGAGTTCGAACCCGTCGCTACCGGTTGCTGGGAGGCTGCCGTTTGATCCGTTTCCTTTTCGTGCACCTCCAAATCGGCCTTTTCGCACTGCGGAACGTTCTCACCGTTTTCTAGCCCTGTTCCGGGAACGAAAGCACCGGACACGGTACCACTATTATCACTCGGACCGGTAGTACCCAACACACAACCTGCTCCTCCTCCTCCTGGTATCGGTCCACCCGTCCGCTGGGGTTCGTTCGGCAGTACGGCCAACTCTTCCGCAATCGGACTACCATTCTTCGGATCACCGTTGTAAATCGTTACCCGCTCACACTTTCCATACAGATCAAACACGGGATACACATGGTGGGGCAATCCGGTCGCCAGCTCCTCCAGCTGTGTCTGCCCACAGGTAATAACCAAACTACCAGCATGCGTCAGCGTAAGCGTAATGATCGTTCCGGGTTGTATCGAGTCCAGCAGCTCACCGTACCGGGATTGCGTTTTCGTACCGTTAATGTTCACGTAGTCGTGCGTTACGATCCAGCACGGTCGACGGAACAGGATGGCCGACGTGGGGAAGGGAAACTGGGCTGGAGATGCACCCGGTGCAGCACCGAGCGCACCAACCGCGATCGTACCCTTCCACTGCGGGTTGATCGCGTTGACGCGCACACTAACGCTGTGCCCTTTGCAGAGAGGACGCGAAAGGCACACAATCGCCTGGTGGTAGGATTGCAGCCGGGCCGCCGATTTACGCTCCTCGAACAGGGTAATGTTTTTGCCCAGATACAGCTCGGAAAACTCCATCGCGAGACTATCGGAATCGATCGATTCCAGCATGGAGTCCTGTTTGTTCAGCGGGTCCAGCCCCAGCTCGAGCGAGTCCTGTAGACGCAGACTGCACGGTCGCAGGGGCGATGTTGGACCCTGCGAGGAGATCACCTGTACCGCCATGGTGGACCCAATCAGCTCGACCACCGCAAACACATCCACCGAGTCGGGCAGATTGGTGAAGGTAATGTTCATATCTTCCGAGTTGAGCAGGATTCGTAGCGTTCTGCTCGCTGTCAGTTCGATTCCGATGCGATCTCCAACGCGCAACCATTCGAGCGACGCTAGGGATCGTTGAAGTAGGGTGGAGTTGTGTCGCACCTCGTTCCCGCTAACGTACCACACGTTTGCCGGTATACGCCGCATGCTGATAGGAATGTTCTTGCGCACGTGCTCGTCGCACAGATTTAAATCGGTCGCTCCCACACGCAAACAACCTGCGTACAGGGGATTCACTTCGGAAATTTTCATCTCGAACGTTTCGCCCGGTACAAGCGGTCGGTCGGAAAAGACAAGACAGTGTGACAGCGCTGTGTTGGTGCCGCGTGTTGCCATCGTCCAGTTGTGTCCGAGCGTAACGGAGTTAGCGGAAATGCATGACCACCGATGCTTCGATTCGACCAGTGCCATCGGCTGTATGACGGACGTAGCCTGGAGACTTTGGGAGTTCTCGCTGATCGCATACGGTGCCCGCAGATCTCCATTCGCACCGACACTACCAGCCCCAGTGCCGGTTACATGTGTCGGGGCGGTAATACTGACCTGTGCACACTGCCCGTAAAGATCGACGACCGCGTACAGGTTCGGGGCTTTCGAGTCATAGAACGCGCCAAGATCGGTACCGTTGATGAGGAAATGAATTGCGTCCCCGTTGCGCATCACGCCAACGCGCGAGCCCTGGCCGAGCGAGTCCAGATCGAACGGCAGATCGCTCCGGACGGTGCACCCGTTCAGCAGGAGCGTCGTGCCGGAAACCATGATCGTATCGTGCTCGAGATCGGTCGCCGTACTCGGCAGGGACAGCTCGTCGGGGCGCATGGCCGTCACACCGATCTCGATGCTGCCGTTCCACCGGTCGACAACCGTATCGAGTACGATCTCGAACAGTTCCCGCTGGCGAAGCGGCCGGCTGCTGAACACGATCGCATCGTTAAACTCGGCCAGCGCTTTCGGCCGGCACGCGGTCAAGCCACCATTGATGATGTGCGCATTCCGTCCGTGTACGCAAGTGTTGAAGCGCATACGCGGTTCCGCCGAAGGAAATAGTGTGGTGTTGGAGATGGTCGAGTTGCCTGTATCGGGAGTACCGCACTCGGATGTATCGACGATGCTGGCTTGAGCCGCTTGCCCGTACAGATCGATCACACCGTACACTTTCTCCGGAACGTTCGTTGCTGCCGGTCCCTGATCGATTCCGTTCACCCAGAAATGCAGCGTACCATCATCCTTGCGCACCACGCCCACTCGATCGCCCACTTGCAAACGGTCCAAGTTCTGTCCGTACTGTTCGATTACGGTCATGCCATTGTGCATGACACCGTTTCCCGTCATCATCCACGTCCCGGTGCGCACGTTCGTCATCGTGAAGGGAAAGTCTAGCTCGGTAGGGGCGTGCGTAGTTACGCCCATCTCGATCGAACCTGCCCACTTGGTAACGACCCGCTCCAGTCGCACCTGAAACAGTTCGTTCGGGCGCAGCGGTCGGCGCGTCAGCACTACGCCATTGTTGAAATCGTCCGATGCGTTCGGGCGCAATGCGGTACGGCCACTGTGCGTAACGCTCGCGTGTGAACCACACGTCGGATGGAAGGTTAAACGATCGAGAAGCAGGGTGGACGCTGAACCGACGTACTCCGCCTCCGATGGGGTACCGGCAACGGTGGTGCCTCCCAAGAGTGGCATACTACCTAGTGGTAGTTCCTGTATCTGCGCTGGCATGCTCAAGAGATGGTTCCGGCGCGTCACCAAATTTCGCTGCTCCCGCTCATCCCGATCCACGATCGTTACCTTGATCGTCATGCCGTACAGATCGATTACGCCCCAAAGCGTTTGAGCGACACGTGTTGCCGCCACGCCCTGATCACGCCCGTTAATGTAGTAGTGCAGATTACCATTCGATTTGCGCATCATACCCACGCGATCACCTTCACGCAGCTCGTCCAAATTAAACTCCCCATACTCCCGGCGGGTCCCCTTCCCGTTGGTGAGGATACCACAGCCAGACATCATAATCGTTCCGCTACGCAGGTTCGTCATCGTGGCGGGAAACTGTAGCGCCGAGGGACAGTGTGTCGTTACTCCCACCTCGATCGAACCGGACCACTTGTCCACCAACCGGTCAATGCGAATCTCGAACAGTTCATTATCCCACAGTGGCCGATGCGTCATTACCACACCGTTGTTAAACTCATCGAGCGGGCGGCGTCTTTCCGCGGTACGACAGTTGGCACTCAGCTTCACCAACGAACCGCACCGTGTGTGGAACCGAAGCTTATCGCTCGGATCGGATGACGCGGAACCGTGTTCCGTGCTGGATGTAATGGCGGAGCTGGAGGAAGCGGCGACTGTCGCTACCACGGAGCTGGAGGTGGTGGCCGTTGCCCCATTGACGGACATTTCCACCGACATTGGAAGGTCAATGTTTTGGGAGATTTGTGGCGATGCGCTAATGTCTTCCGATGAGGTGCAGGGACCGTACTCACCGGGTAGATCAGCAGGCTGACCGGAGCTGATCGTTACCTGCACACACTTGCCGTACAGATTTACCAACGCGTACACTTGGCGCGGAATATCACGCGCGGCCACTCCCTGTGGGTCACCGTTTACGTAGAACACTAGCTCACCGCGAGCCGTCCGCTGGACACCGACCCGATCACCTTCGAAAAGCTTTTCCAGATCGAGCCCGTACGATTCCATCAGCAGCAGCCCGTCCTTCAGCACCGAGATGCCCGACATTACCCAGGTGGTGTTGCGCAGCTTCATCGCACACGGGGGCAGGTCGGTCGATTCTGGATTGATGGTCGTGATACCAATCTCAATACTTCCACTCCACGCTTGTATCTGTGAAGCAGGGGAGTGTGTGCAGTTAGAGGCCCAAACCCTACAAGCCCGTTCCACTTCAAAAAACTCACCTTCTCGTCGATCCGGACCTCGAACAGAACGTCATCCTGCAAGGGTTCGGCACTCAGCACCAGCCCGTGATTAAACTCGCTCACATTTCGCATTGCCGTGCGGTTCTGGTTTGTCAGAGTGATCCGTTTGCCACAACGGCGATGAAACACGTTGGACGACATTTTCAACCACCGGTGTGTGTGTGTGTGTGTGTGCGGTACACCGTTACCCCGGTGGTTGCTTTATTACTTGCCAACAAAAACGGGAACACAAATCTTCCACCAGCTGCAGCAACACCAGGGTGGAAAATTTTAGATGGAAAACTTTTGACAGCTACGCACTGTGTGTGTGAGTGTGCGTTATGTGGAATGGAAAAATCGATTCTGCGCGATGACGTCACGGCGACGCTACAATTTGACGGATGGTGGTAAACAACAGCACTGCGAAAGCAACACAACAGAAAACAGCTGTTTTTTGTTGACAAACAAACTACGATGCTAGTGGCAAAAGAGAGAAAGGAAAGAAGAAAAGACAAACACACGCATCATAACCATTCTTGGACAGACACAACTTGAATCTTTGGGAAATGTGTTGCTGATTTCAATTTTATCTTCACTATGTGTTGATGTTTGTTTAATGTAAAACATAATTTACGTTAGGTAAATGAATTTAAATAACGTAATATGTTATGAAATAGATAAATGTTGTAATTTTCTGTTTTTCTGTTCTTAAAGGATTCCACTTATTAAACAAACCAAAAATCGTTGCAGAAATTTCAAGATCTCTTCATGTAACGATTTCATCACGGATGATTTTCAAATTTGGTGGTTAATGCTGAGACGCTTGGCGTAACGCTTAACCAACGTCAAACCTGTTGACGTTTCCACAACCGCCGTATTGTGCGGCCGTGCTCCTGTCAAGCAGGATTTCGAATTTTTCATTCTTAGCAACGGATGTTTTGAGCTTTTACTGACAACAGCGTACGTTTTCCCGTTTTCCAGCTTCGCTTGTTGTTGTACGCCAAAACACGTCGAATCCTGTTTAACTTTGTTTAGTTCTTGGACACATACCATCTCCAGAAACATATACATTAAAGTCAGCATAAGATCGTACTATACAAAATCGTAGCCATTTTCGAGTTGAAGAATCGTGTTTTGAGTGTATTGTGTTGAGGATTTATCATCGTGAACATAGCGCCAAGATGTCTGCTCGGAACATCTTCGTGGAGGGTTCCTCTGATGAGGATTCGATTCAAGGTGAGATCGGTGCGTGCGGATGCCAAGGTGTGACTGATTATTAATCGGCTTCTCTATTATCCAACAGGGTATCAGTCGTACAGAACAAATGGGGATGAAGAATCGATCGTGATTGAAGAAAGTAAGTTGCTGGTGTTATTTTGTTTATGCTAGGTCACGAAACAGGTGACATGTTTTGTAGGTTAGAATACAACGGATCTAATAACAGGTGCTTTTCTCCTCATCCAAAGCTGACTCCGATGCGGAAACAACAAACTCTTCCATTGCAAACAGTACCATCAACTCATCTAGCGTCGTCGCCAGCGAGGAAGAAAGTATTGTGCGCCAGATGAAGAAACGTCAAAGCGTTCGAATGTCCTTGCATCCGAGACAGGCGGAAAGCGAAAGCAGTGACGAGAGTGGGGTGGAAGAAAAGCATTATAAAGGGAATGATGCGCCTGCACGTGAAAATGCCCGTACCAGCGATGACGAGGACGACGAGGAAGACGTGGAACGGCGTGCATTTTCTCCAGTGACTCGTATGAGCATCCATGGTGTAACGGCTGCTGGTACTAGCGAGGAGGAAAATTCAACCGATGAAGATACACCATCCGAAGAAGGTGAAGATGGCGGTAGTGCAAGTGAGGAAGAAATCATAGTTGGCCCTCGCAAGCAGCGGAAACAATTGATCATTTCCGATGATGAGGAGGAAGATCGCAAAAGAGGTCGAAATAACCTGTCGGTCAATGCTGAAGGAACGCCGCGCCCGAATCCAAAGCGTCGAAATTTATCAGCCACATTGCCGCTGGAGGAAGAGCAGCAGGAATCGATCAACACGAAGCTCTCGTCGACAATGAATTCGGATGAGGAGGAGAGTTCGAGCGAACAGGTTGATGAACTGGAACAGTCCCGCGGTGAAGTGTCCTTCAACGCCGGTCGAAATTCCATCAGTATGCGCGCGTCGATCGGTGAAAAGCTTTCCTCGACCCACATTGGAGATGAGCAGGTCGATGGTGAATCAGCGAAAGAGAATGTGGAAAACCAGTCCACGGCTACAGATGAATCGAGCAGCGTGCATGTGATAGAGAAAACGCAAGAAATACTCACCGTTAGTAGCGACGACGAGGATGTAACGTATGTGGAGGAAAAGCGATCGAGCATGGCACCACCAAGCGTTAAGAACGGGTCACAAAATCTCGTCCAACCAACCATCACGTCGTTCGTACGCAGTCAGCCACCTCAGCTGCAGGGACAGCGAGTCTCTCAAAGCGAATACGACGCGAAGGTACGGCGCATGGCGGAACTGAAAAGCCAGCTCGTGCTGATCGAAAATGTGATGCGCAACAGTGCCAAGCTGCCAGATAAGGGGGCGGGTTTGGTACGCCGTTTGGCCGACATTAAGGGGCAAATATTCCAGCTCGCGAAGGAAATCGAAGTGACGCGTGCAACCCCGAGCAAGGGCATCAAGAAAACGATTCAGCGAACCTTTGACCAGACGCGCCCAAGCGAACAATCTCGTGACACCAGTGCGGAGAGAAGTGCGGGCGTCGGAAGAGAGTACCTCACGTGGGACACGATCAAGAAGGCGACGGATGATATACAGCCACGGCACACGGGCAAAAAGGGCATCGAAACGTTCGAGAACCAGAAGCTTCTCACGATGGACCGACTGGAGACGTTGCACAAGTCGATTGAAACGTGTCCCACCGAGGATACGCTGGCCGATCCGCCCAAGCTGCTCAAGATCGATCTAATGGACCATCAGCGGCACGCTCTCGCCTGGATGCTGTGGCGCGAAACGCAAAAGCCGCGCGGTGGCATACTTGCGGACGATATGGGTCTCGGCAAGACGCTGAGCATGATCTCGCTCGTGCTTAAGTCGGCCGAGCTCGATCCAGACGGGGAGCAGCTCGAGCGGGTAACCGAGAGTGACAATGAGGATGAGGAAAATGAAGAACCGAACATCCGAGGGTGGAAAAGTAAGGGGCGGAAGGATTATTATGCGGGCGGTACGCTCATCGTCTGTCCAGCATCTCTCATGCGCCAATGGGAAGGCGAGATAACGAATCGCGTCAAGCGCAACAGCTTGGCCGTTTGCGTGCATCACGGTACACAGCGGGAGTCGAAACCGCGCTATCTCGCCAAATACGATGTGGTCATTACGACGTACAATATTGTATCGCGCGAGAGTAAATCAACGGCACAGGGTGGCAGTGGGGTGTACGGCATCAACTGGGAGCGCATCATACTGGACGAGGCACACGTGATACGTAATCACAAGAGCGCCATGTCGGAAGCGTGCTGTGCGCTTAAGGGTCGCTACAGGTGGCTCCTGACCGGCACACCGATCCAGAACAAGGAGATGGACGTGTACGCGCTGATGAAGTTCCTTCGCTGTACACCGTTCAACGATCTGGTGCACTGGAAGCGCTGGATCGACAACAAGACGGCGGGTGGTGCGATGCGCCTGAACACGATCATGAAATCGATCATGCTGCGACGCACGAAGAAGGAGCTGCAGGAGCGCGGTGCACTGACCAACCTGCCGAGCAAAACGATCGAGCTGATCGAGGTGCAGCTCGAGAAGGACGAAATGAACGTGTACCAGAAGGTGCTGATGTACTCGAAGCATCTGTTCGCCCAGTTCTTGCACCAGCGGGCCGAGAAAGAGCACGCAAACAATTACGGGTACGGTGGGGGACGGCCAACCTTTAGCCAGCGGGCGGCCACCGGCGGAGCCAATCAGGCGTTTGATAAGGTGCACCAGAAGCTGAAGAGTATGCACGCGGCACAGGATGGCAGTGAGGTTAAGCAGCATCAGATTTTGGTGCTGCTGCTGCGCCTGCGACAGATCTGCTGTCATCCGGGGCTTATCTACGAGATGCTGTCGGACGATGATCAGGGCAATCTGGAGCTGTCCGGTGCCGACGAAGGTAGCTTCGGTGGCGAGGTGGATCTGCTCGGGGCGCTCAACAAGCTTAAGCTGAACGACGTGATTGCGGACCACGAGGCAAAAGTGGCGAACGGTGATGGCGATGGGAAGAAGGAACTTTCGCTGAACCTTTCGGAAGAGTTTGAACGCCCGGAAGCGATGGCAAAGGCGGCCTCGAAGGTGATGCTTAAGTCAAATCCCATCTTCCGGATCGAACGGACAAGCTCGAAGATTGAGAAGACGATGCAGCTGCTGGAGGAGAAAATTTTCCACACCGACGATAAGGCGATCATCGTGTCGCAGTGGACCAGCATGCTGGACATTTTGGCGTCCCATCTGTCCGAACGCAACGTGCCGTACGTGTCGTTGACGGGCAAGGTGCCGGTAAAGTTTCGCAACGATATCGTGGTGGAATTCAACAAACCGTCGGGGAAATCGAAGGTAAGTGATGTTTTCAATACTTTTTTTGTTATAAAATGAATTTGATAGCAACAGTCGGGAGGATAAAGATGTCCTAGATGGGCCTGGAATTTATGAAGTAATAGGCGAATACTTGGGAGTGCGCGCGGAAAAAAAATAACAACGGTAGGCCGAAACTGGCTTAGAGCCGTCCGCCGGGATCAAGGCCGCGATAACTGATTGGCAGACGAAGGCGCGAGATCGTGACCGGTTTCGGGAGCTCGTGCAGCAGGCCATGACCGCGAAGCAGTTGTAGCGCTGGATAAGTAAGTAAATAAGTAATCAAAGGCGGCCATAATCAAAAGTGTGTTAAACAAAGCACAACAAATCAAATCTTTTCCCAAAACAAGCACTACCTGTTGAGTGTGTGCGTTGGTTGGGTAGAGCAGCGATTGGTCTCCCATGGCAACGTTGTTCGCGCGTTGCCCAGGAACGGTTAACCTATTGATTTCCTGTCAATACGCTTTTTGGGAAATAGTTTGTTTTTCTCCGGTTAGTGCTACGACGCAATCGATCAGTTTGTAAGTGTACCCGGTCGTGTACAAAAAGAAAAATGAGCAACCGTACATTTAACTTGCTCTGGACCGGAGCGCAGAAAGATTTAGAAAAGCTAGCGGTGAATGATTTCGAATATCAAGCGATCGAAGCGCAGCACGATCGTAGCGAAATCCAGGGCCAAGTGTTTGAGCTGTACCTGCGCTATCTCGTCATTTCGAACCGGCTGGAAGAGATCTACGACCAGATTGTGCAGCCCCAGAAGCGCATCCTGATCCGCAAGCTGCTGGACAACTGTCTCGGGCGTGTGCTGGAGCTCAAGCATGATCTGGTCATCATCGACATGACGGAGTTCAGCTATAACGATAATATAGTGGAGAAGCTTGGCCTAACGCCTCTCAGCATGGAGGTGAACGTACCGCGCTACTTTCGCCGTGAGCGCGAGGAGCAGCTAAACGAGCGGAAAAAGTTTATGGACGATATACTAAAGAAAATCGGTGCCCTCGACGAGGAGGTGGTGGAGGAGGAACTGAGCGAACTGGAGGCAATACGCATCATTCAAACGCACGAACGAGCTCGCCAGGGACGGCTTCGAGCGCAGTTCATGAAGGAGCTGAAGTTACTGAAGGAAAAGGGTAAACCGGACAGTAGCCGGGACAAATCAACGACCGGACTGAACGCGGCCATGAAGATCCAGAAAACGTGGCGTGGATATGCTACCCGACGACAGACGCGACGTAAAAAGATGGAAGAGATGATACTGATCGGTATGGTGCCGGCACCGGTTACCTCCGCCCGTACGGCGATCGATGAGCTGGAAGATTTGAAACAGTTTCGCTACAAGCAGCAGAAAACCTTCCAGGACGATTACGAGCGTTCGCTGGTGCGCGTGAAGGAAGAAATCAGCGTGAAGCAGGGTGCCGCCATGACGGAGGATATTGCGGATGAGATACGGACTTGGTTCAAGGAGTATCAGAAGCGTACCGGACGGCTGCCCGACTTTCCTTCGGAGGAAGCGGGCGGCTCACGCCATCTGCTCAGTCGACAGGGCACGGAGAGTGAGCTGAGCCGCTCGTCGGTACTGTCTTCGCGCGAGTCAAAGCTGAAGGGAAGCGGAAAGGAGAAGCTTGCACAGAAAAAGCCAGGAGAAGTGTCACTCGAGGAAGGGCTGGATAAGGCGTTCAAGCCGATGCAATCTTCCTTCCTGCCGGAGATTAAGAGTGGCATCGAGGAGTACACGGAAGTGTGGAAGGGCAAGGACGAATCGCAGAACCTGCGGCAGACGTACTACGACGATATGATTTACGAAGAGAAGTACGCCGATGTGGAGGCGGAACTGCGACGCATTGTGGATGAAATAATGCGCCAAGAGCTGGAACTGTTGCAGATCGCACTGGAGCGCGACCGTGGCGGCAAGAAGCTGAAAAAGAGCAGCAAAAAGGCACGTCGCAGTGGCAAGAAGGGGAAGAAAAAGAAGGACAAAGATCTTACACCGGACCGGACGACAGAGTCCCTGTTCGAGGAACTGGTCACGAACGGGATCATTAAAAAGTATCCGGAAACGCCGATCAAATCGTACGTCGGCGATTTAAGCTACGCCGCACGCAGTGCCCTCAATCCATCTCCGGGCGACGTTCGACAGCTGATCAAGCAGTACTGCATTTTACCGCTCGGGTCGGAAACGATCCGCAACTTTGGACCGTGCATCAAATCGTTGCTGATTGCCGGCCCGAAAGGTTCCGGCAAGACTTCGCTGGTACACGCCATTTGTACCGAAACCGGTTCGGTACTGTTTGACATTAGTCCACCCAACATTGTCGGCAAATATCCGGGCAAATCGGGACTGATTATGTTGATGCATCTGATCTCGAAAGTGTCCCGGTTGCTGCAACCATCCGTAATTTACTTTGGCGATGCGGAGAAACCATTCATGAAGAAAATTCCCAAAACGGACCGTACCGATCCGAAGCGGTTAAAGAAGGACCTACCAAAGCTGGTGAAGAACATACAGCCCGAGGATCGTATCATGCTGATCGGCACGTCCGACTGTCCGTGGGAGGGCGACATGAAGCTGATGGTGCAAACGTACCAGCGATTTGTTTACATACCACGCCCGGACTATGGTGCCCTCTCGTTCGCCTGGAAGGAGCTGCTCAGCCACTACAGTGGTGTGCATCGGCAGTTTGATACTGGTGCGATGGCAAAAATATCGGACGGATATACGATCGGATCGGTGGTGCGCTGCATACGGGAGGTGATAACGTGCAAAAGGATGTTGCAGCTAAGGGTACATCCGCTGACGCACCTGGAACTGATCAATGCGTTGAGGTGAGAGTGGAGAGACGATGTGTACAACTTGGTGCAATGCAATACTATTTGTGCATAATCGCTTTCCTGCTTTCAGTGCTCTCGAACCGGTGTACAAGGAGGAAGAGGAAGCGTTTCTGTACTGGTGGTGCAAGACACCGCTTGGAAGGCGCCGCTCGAAACAGATGGAAAAGGACCACGAAGCTATGATGGAAATGGAAAATGTGCCGAAAAAGAAGAAATAAGGCAGAATTGGGAGTGGAAGTTTTTACGCGTGTCTTCAATAAAGTGTATTTGTGTTTTTTTTTTAAACGGACTTTCTTCTTCAAAATTGGGATTGATTCTTCTAAAATTAATAAATGAAGATGGGCAATTAAATAATTACTTGGAATATATTTGTTTCATCCTGCAGATCATGCTGCTTTCACTGACGGCCGGTGGCGTTGGATTGAATCTCGTCGGTGCCAACCATCTGCTGCTGCTCGATCCGCACTGGAATCCGCAGCTCGAGGCACAAGCCCAAGACCGGATATATCGCGTTGGTCAAACTAAATCAGTTTACATCTGGAAGTAAGTATTGACATCTCTTTACAGCAACAAAAGCAAACATAATTTGACTAATACCGGCACATTTTCCCTCTTCATATTAGATTCATGTGTGCGGAAACTGTGGAGCAGAAGATACACGCACTGCAGCAGCACAAACTGGGCATTGCGGACGGCGTCCTAACCGGAACTGTCAACAAGGGTAGCAAGCTAACGATGGACGATTTGAAATCGCTGTTCGGACTGTAGATGTACCCCTTCGTTAAGCCGCGTATCATGGACACAGTCCTGATCTGTGATATATTCCGATTGATCTATATGCATTGTGTGCCAGCATTTAGCTCTCCTCCCTTCGTTCCATATATTTTGATCGTGAAGAATGGTGGACGAGAACAAAACACGACTGTGAAATGAGCGATGAATACTTTTTTTTTAACAAACGACCTGAAGTGTACGAGCGGAATTGACGTAAAGAATGAACCTGATTTCAACGTAAGTTAAAATAAATAATAAAAACTATCTATAATGCTTTCTTTTACAATAAAATAAAACACATTTTTAGTCATTTAGTTTTGCAATAACGAACAGAAGAACGAGAGAGAGAGAGAGAGAAAGAGAAGCAGTTAATATTGCCATTTATTTACCAATGCTTCATTTATCCGTGATTTAATACTGTTTTAATAGCGTCAGTTTGTTCGTGTGGCTGTGATGCTGTGTTTTTGCGCAGGGTATAATAAGATATTGTAAAAATTAAATTACTTTTTTTCTGTAATAAGTTAAGTTTGTATCGGTATGTTAAAATCAAGTTAAATTTGTATGCTGCAACAACATGCTCTATTCCATATAGCAGACACATTCCTCATACACAAAGTTATTTAACGATTTCTCTCAACTGTTGAGATTCTACTTCATCTTAAATTTCATCATCAATTTAATATAATTTAACAAATGTAACTTCATCAGATGCATAGTTTGTATTCCAAAAGCTCTAAGTAGCTTCTAATCTTGTAGCGCTCGTTCTATTTCAAATCTGCCTTCGTCCTCCTACTAAACCAGTATTTTTTTTTTCATTATTTTTGGTATCGTTTTTGATACATTGCATTTAAAACTCAACTAATAATAGTAATTCATACAGTTACTTAATGGGGGTATCGATATAACGCTACATCTACCATTTCGTTGCAAACTATTTTGATTGTGCGATTGACAATTTGATGTTAAAGGTGTGTGTTTAAGGATTGTCTTTCCTTTTTGCACTATATAAATAGTTTTTTCATGCAACTCACAAAAACACACATTCACTAAGTTGGTGCATTTTTTAAAAATTACCTTCGTTTAGTAAAGTCAGCTGTTTTGCCACATACTTTTAATTTGCTTGTGCGATATCACACACGATATATGGTGCATAAGGTGATTGTTAAAAATGTTTAACACTTTAATATCATGTAAATTGTTAAAATCTGTTTCATTCTGAAACAACGAGGAACGTATTCAGTTATGGAATATTATTGCATATAGTGCATGCAACCAAATGAAACAGAAAGTAGGTTTAATTTTTCTACTGTAAAATTGATTCCACTTGCGGCACAACAACACAACAACAGCAGCACATACTCACAAGCCGTTTTTTGGTCTTAAGAAAACAATCCCTATTGCATTGTGTGTGAAGGCATCGTGATATGAGGTTTCTCGTGCATTGAGCGATACTGTTCAGTTGGCATACGTGTAGTGAAAGATGGCCGCCGATGGGGCACGCATCGGTATAAGCCGCGAACCGAGCCCATTCTTTTCCCGCACAACCATATAGTCGCGACCGTTTATCATCTGCCGGTTGGTACCACCGCCCGTACCACCGTGCAGCCCATTCCCATCGCCAAACAGCTTGCCCGTCCGCTCGCTGCCCAGCACACCGAGCTGATGGCGGCTAAATACTTCCGCGTACGGGGGTGGTGGCGAATCGCCGGCAGTGAACTGCTTCCCCAGGTAGGAGATCCGCTCGGTGGTAATCTTCTTGGACGGCGGTTGCTGCTGGGCCAGTAGTTCGTTCAGCTTGCGCTGGTTCAGATAGCGGAATCCAAGCTCCGAGGCAAACACGACGATTGACGTAACGAACCCGGTCACCATGACGAAGTACGTCATGACGAGATCACGGTTCTTCAGCTGTCGCTCCGTACCGCCCAAATTTTGGGGACAGATTTCGGCCTTCGGCAGACGATCGTGCAGCTTGTACTTTACGATTCCTCCCTCAACCATTTTAAGCAACCTGTGGAATGGTATTACGATGTACTTGAGTAGTGATTTTTTGGAAACTAATAAGAAAGCGTGTACATACTCGGGATCGAAGATACGGTTCCACTCGGTGTTTGGTGGATAGCCAAAGGCACGGTTGCGCTTCAGGAACGGTGTCGTTGCAGTAGCGTACGGACAGTGTACGCGTTCGTTTTTCGGATTAATCTTACGCCTTACTAGATAGTCCGCATAGATCATATGGTCGATGGCGGGACGGTCCCGCACGAACACGTAGTTCTGTTTGGCCACCTTGTCTGCGAGCGTATCGCTGTCATTCACGTTGGTCGTAAAGTCGACCAGCCGCTTGTCGACCAGCACGCTCAGTGCGTTCAATGTTTCATCGCGCTGAAAAAAGGGAAATGGCGGCAATTACGTATCAATAAACCAGTTGAACACCGTACACCCATCTTGTGACTGAGGAACGCTAATGAGACACCGCCGCACTAGCGTAACGTTGGGTATGCAAACACGGAACACTGGTTTGGGGGTTGAACTACGGGAATGATTTGTTTTCACACCTGTGTCCACCTCACTGTACCGAACTCTGCTGACTAACTTATGATGTGTGGTTCTTGGATACTTCGGAGGCGACGTCCCCTCCCGTTATGGGCAACCATTAATCAAAGTGTGCTTTGTCGTTACGACGGTAACGATTCGCCCACCCCATACTGAAGGATAACCGAAAATAATGAGATTTTGAATGCCAACCCTGTAATCTGATTGTTTGATGGTCAGGGTGATTTTCCTGATGAGTTTTCCACGTACTCGATACATAATTGAGTACTTGAGCATTTCCACCGCTTGGGAAAGCTCCTTCATGCGTAAAAAAGGGAAAGTGAAAAACTATTTTGAACCAAAACAAAATCAGTGTGTCCTGTTGGCACTCAAATATTGATAGAAATACTTACATTTTTGATTGCGTACTCTATCGCACCGCCACGGATCGTAACGAACTGCTTCTCCTTGCGACGCACATCCTCGGCATTGTTGATCGGGAGCGTAAACTTGGACAAGGTTAGAAAGGCGGTCAGGTTGGCGGTGTAGAAGGATGTTAGGATCGTGATGAATATCCACCAGCTGGCGAACAGAATTCGGGTAGAGTCTAGAATTACGAGTGAGTTCGAGATAATGGAAGAAAGACAAATTGGAAGAAAATTAGATTAAAAAAAAAACTTAGATTCCGTGACATTATGACCTCTTGCCATTATGATCATTCGTCATAATTCCACAACTCTTTTTTATGCGGGGAAGGATGAGAGCTCAGCAGACCGGACCGTTCGCAAATGATAAAATAATCATGCGCACACTATCGTTTACCTTCTGCAAATCTTCATTATCGTTTGCTTGTTTGCAATCATCGACCCACAAAGTCGACCAAACAGAGCTCCAATTTCTTGGTCATGGTTCGGGGACCCTGTAAGTGACCTCATAGCCCATCGATAACCGCTGTTTACAGTCTGTAATATTGATGGCGTTTTACGTGATATGCTGAGACCACATTGATGCATATGCCAGTTGCATCGCGCAATAATCGATGCAATGCAACCATATCGGAATGGAACATTTCTATTGCACGGTGTTACTGTGGTGCAATAATATTCCTTTTCTGTTGATTTAGTGGGACTTGTGGTGGGCCACAAATGACCTTCGTCCTGTTGCATCGATAAGGGGTGTGCTTCTTTAACGCGTTCACTTGCTTACCTCCCGTCGGTGACAGGGTGCTGCCCTGCTTCATCAGCGCACCGTACACGAACCACACGCAGTGGGGCAGACTGTAGATGATCTGCTCCTTATCCTTGGTGAGGCGATGGCGCAGTATCAGCAAACCGTAAATGATTGGACCGACGGCAAGCAGCGAGATGAGAATCAGTATCCAGACGTCCCGATTGAACGGTGCGAGCAGACCGGATCCACTGGCCGATTCCATCGGGCGCACCATGATCATGATCCACTCACCCTCGTCCAGCCCGGTCGAGTAGCGGATGTGTTGCCGTGCATCGGCCAGTATCGGTAGAAACGAAACGGCCATATCGGCGGTCCCGTTGGTGAGGAGCTGCAGCACACTGCCCGTCATATCGTTCGACGAGCCGACAATGTTCTGGTCCGGCATGACCAGCTCGTAGGTGAAGTTGAATTTTTCCATCAGAAACTCGAGCAGTTCGAACGCAACACCGGCACCAATGTACGAGCCGTTTACCTTGACCGTGTAGCTTAGGGGCCAGTCCTGTAGGTGGGGTAGAAAAAAGGGTTAAATAGGATCATTTCAAGCTTGTTGCACTTTTATACGGCCTAGCTGTGAGACAACTACACATGAAGCATCTCATGTGATCTACGACTGTATCGTCGTGATCCTGAAACTTTGTTGAAATCCATGACTCTCTCAATTCTACACAGAACTTGTCCCTGAAGAAAAGATGAAAATACTCACGCTTTTCAGTGAGTTGAAACGGAGTAAAAGAGATGGGACTAGGGATTCACTCTTTTGAGATTTAAACAAAAATAATACACTGCACGAATCGTTTCTCCTTCTCCTTTGCGATTCAACTCATTCACTCCCTCCGCTGCTGAAAAGCTCTCTGCGTCGACTAGTGACTAGCTTGTATGGGAATCAACTCTTTCACTTTAATTTTCAAATCAAAGCACAATTAAAAACCACTCGAATTTAGAGTAAGTTTTGCTAGTCAACGCAGGATTCAAATCACGCACTAAATCATTCTTACTCAGTACGCACAACTCTATTCTGAATGTTCCTCTACTCGATCTCGGACGCTGTGGGCCTTATTTCGTTGAATAGCCACGTTATGGCATTCGCAGGGATGACCCGGTCTTCTCCAAGTTCTAGTGGTTAGGTTAAACTATGTTCAGTTTTTCTGACATTTTGTCTTGAACTGATGTACTTCTTCTTCTTAGTTAACATAACATCCATTGATGGTCAAGACCTTATCAAGCCACTGATGTGCTTGACTTTCTGTACCTGTTATATCCATTAGCATAAATATACCAATTGTGGAGCTAATTGTAGACGACCTTGGATCTGAAGTGCATTGGAGGACTTTTTGCATATTTGACCGTCTTTGGATTCCTCAAAACTTTCCTATTTTTTTAAAGGAATTTGTAATACAAGTAGATTAAACTATTGGCACGTTTAGCCTTTCCTTTGAGGTAGTCATGCGGGAATTCATGTTAAGTCACGAGTAATAATCACGATATTCTTATCACCAGAGGTGAATTGAGCACTACGCAAACTAAAGCGACCTCTTGAACCAAACACTTCTATTTGGCTTATCCGACCTTTTGCCAGATAAACACCACAATTAAAGTGTGCCTCATGACAACAGATGTTACATTCTCTGGAATAGCATTAACAAAAAAAAAAACACCCAACAACAAAAGACCCACCTGCAGTGTAGTGACACGCAACGTTGTACCGGCTAACCGGCGTCGCAGTTCGTGCATTTCGCGCTCCTTCACCTCCGCGCTGGCATCCATCTCCAGATGATAGTATTCCGTCGTCTCGTTACCATCCAGCTCGACCGGCGTTATGCCTTGAGCATCTAACCCTACGGTGGCCACCATCAGCACAAATCCCCACAGCAGCATCAACAGACCCCAGGATGCGCCCGTCACAGCTCCAAAAGCCCGTCGGTGTCCATTGCCACAGGATGTCCATCGCGCACGGCACGCCTCGTACCTTCTAGCACGTGGTTTAACAAACGAACGCACCATCGCAACGTTGAAGGATGCACATTTTTGAGACGGGCTTAGTGACTGAGTTCCTTCGGCGGCCCGGTGGCTGTATTGGCGCGTTCGTACAGCACTGCTACCAGACGGAGGCAAATCACGGTGCAAGGATACAAACGCAACACGGTAAAATGTACGAGATAAAGAAGGTTGAAGCGAAGCAGCGGAAAAAACAGAACCACGCACAATGAAAACGGATCGAAAACGGTAAAATACAGGGCTACGATGCGAGATCTTCGAAATGAATGTTTAACAAAACTATGGTAAAACCGAAAGAAAGGTACAGATGCTGTGCGAAAAACCAAAAACCCGCCGAACGCAAAACTAGGCGCACGAATTGGCACAAAAACGAAGAATTCCTCGCCCGAGCACGTTTAACGTACGGTGGAGCTTAACCACTGGCAAAGAGGGGCAGTTTAATATGCTGTACTCCCTTCGAAACTCCCCCTTCCAGGACTGAGGGCGCGTGTTGGCGTGTTCGCTCCCGTCCGAAGTCACCGATTGACTGCCGGACATGGTCTGTTGTCGTATCGCATGCCGGATCGGATTGTCTGTCGCTGCTACAAAGTAATAACAAAAAAAAAAAAACGTTGACCACAAACGCAAACGCCCCTCCATGGGGGGAAAAGGGCACTGGGAAAAGGGTGTACACGGCTGGTTGGTGTGTCATGTCCTGTGGTCGTCGGTTTTTTTGCCAGTTTTTTTTTTTTTTTGTTGTCGTCCTGGTTGCTGTGATTGGGAAGAATAATTTCATAATAATTTTATTTATTGAACCATTTCGATCGCACCTGTGCTCACCCGAAGGG
>KB697819.1:0-10539 GCA_000349165.1 Anopheles christyi
GCTGGCGATCTTTTATTACAAAAGTGCGATACCTGCAACAAGTTAGGACCATAAGTAGGCTTTAATATTTCGGTGTAATTTTTTTTTTAAACTGATAACTTGTGTGTAGTAAATAAGATAATTTGTAATTGAATAAATAAATAAATTAATTTTAAAATAAATATATAAAAAACATAAACAAAATTATAAAACAAATAACAAATAAATAGATAAATTAATTAACAGACAACAAAGAGAAAAAATAGGTCCTTTATATTTGATTATTATTTTAAAGTTTTGTTTCGTTGTTTTATATCAAACTACATACTCTAAATTATGTTTATATTGGTACTGCAAAAAGGTGTAGTGGATAAACCTGCGCCACGAAAAGTTTATCAAAGTATCGGTATTTATGCAATGATCGCGAGTGAGTGAAAATCATCCGGACTACGGCCATTCCGTAGCAAGGACTGACTATCTGGCTACGTGGTAATGTTGAGTCTAGTATGCCTGTATGAGGCCGGTATTACCGTGTAGGTCGTTTAAGATTGAAAAGAAGAGAGAAGAAGTGTGAAAGTATTCACTAAAAATCTCAGATCGGGAAGGCTTTTTGACGCATTGCAACTGATTCTTCCGATATCGACTAATTTCCATATAATTCCTTATGGTTGTGGATTTTGAACCTGAATTTTACCGTAGGATTTGCCTTCGTGATGATACTGTACTAGCTGAATTTATTAGATTAAACTAAGCGTATTTTTTTGGTGTGTACAAAAGATAGTGCCTTAGTAGATAATTCGCCACAATACCTAGAAAAGCGATGCCAGATCATTGGCTGGAACAGATGAAGACGCACAAGTCGTCGTGAGTAGATTTTTTATTTTTTTTCGGCAGGCTTCAAGCAATCAGTCTATTGAACTTGTAAGGTTTGCGAATTTTAAATAGCTCTTACTTTTTGCAGCTTTTATTATTGATCTAACCTATTCTTCTTCTTCTTGCTTGGCGTAAACGACATACGAGGTTTTGCCGGCCATATACAGGCTTACTAGACTTATTCTTACCACGTAGCCGGATAGTCAGGCCTTGCTACGGGGGGACAGTTTGATGGCGAATTGAACTACTTCCGGCCTTTACAGGAGTCGGCGCCTATCCATTAGACCACCGGGTTGCCCCTAACCTATTATTATGACTTAACAACATACCCATAATGGGTTCAATTTCCGTATTCAATTTCGAACGGAATTCGAACAACTTTAAGGGGTTTTTAGGGATTTTAAGGTTTTTATGTGCTTTTTATTCATCATCATGGATGTTATAATAAAAAATAAAATAAAATTGTGGTTATCAGCTTTTAATACAAAAATGCTGTAAAACCCCAATTGTACTTCTTTTTTTATTTCTACAATTTTGTTTTACGTAACTTACGACAAGTAAGAATAGCGCGGCTCATCCCTTTTAAAGTCTTTTCCATGTACATATTTTTTTCTTTCTTTTCATAAAATAAATAAATACATAAAAATAAGGTTAATATGGGTTACTTTTAGTGTTTACGAGTTCTGTTTTACTTGTTCTTAGTTTTGAATAAAAAAATAATTTCAAAATATTTAACGTATAATTGAACATGCAATATGTTTTGTTAAAAAAAAATTAAAAAATGTAAAATGGAATGATTTTATTTACGGTGAGGTTTCAAAATTTCTTTAATTTTACTTCTATTACATATGTTCGTGATTTGCATGCAATATGGGTTTTAATGAGCAGCAAGCCCGGTGGTATAATGGATAGACGAGCTGGTTTCTGTAAAGGCCGGACGTAGTTCAATTATCATCCGGAGTGTCCCCTGTGGCAAGAACTTTCTAACAGGCTACGTCGTAAAATTAAGTCTATTAAGCCTGTAAAAAGCCGGCATGACCGCTTTGATCGTTTTCGCTAAGAAAGGAGAAGAGGGTTAGATTAGTTTTGAGAATCACGGTAAGCCGTTAGTATCAGTGAAATAACGAACGAAATAAAAGATATTTAAAATAAATATAGAAATAAATGGTATACTTAGACAAGCGCATGGTTTAAAATAGATTATTTGGAGCACTTTTTTATTGCACTTTGAGTTATCTTTTATTCAGCTTTTACTTCAGTAACAGTGAACGTTAATTATACATTATGTTATACTGTATCGAATTGAAAATGATTATTTTGGTACTCAATCCGCAAACAAAAATTAGGCCGCTGCAAAATCTAGAGCAAGCTTCACGCACCATACAAAAGGAAAGGAAAGGAGGAATGCGTTATTTAACCAAAGTCTTCCAAATATGCGATAATATGGTTTAATTTGTATATGCCTGTTCTTATGAGAAATAAACAACAAACTTTAATAGGTTAATCATCCTTCAACTGTACAACTCATAAACAGAAGAAGATATTTAAAAGTTTGTTTTATTAGATTCGCAATTACACAGAACTGTTTTTCTACCGCCCATAGGTTGTTTTTCGAGCACACGGAATTGCTGTTTGAGCGTGATTTCGCTCAAACAACATCAACACCACAACAAATGGTCCACGAACTGGCCTAGTGTCCAATCGGGCAGCCTGTAAATAAGCTTAATCAAAACAGCTTCCCGGAAAGTGGTTCCGTTGATAGATGCATCCGCTTGATGCACATGAGCCAGTTGCCGTTTGTCCTGCAATGTTCGAATCCCAGATGAACAATCATTCCTCGATAAAAAGAGCGAGGCAACAACTGCGCACTTTTACCACAATTATCCTTTTTGTAAGCTTTCCTTCACAATTTCACTTTCGCGCGTGTACGCTTCACGCTCGATTGGGCGTCGAAATCGTTCAGCAGGACGGTTGGCGCCACCAACTTCGCTGGAACTGGGGTGGCACACGGGTTCATCTTAGACGCGCTGATTATGCAAATGGTTCGCCAGGTAGCATATAGGTTGGTCGTCTTAATGTTGCACAGTACACACTCACGCATATCCTTGAACTCCTCCTACTCGCGTACGTTATCTTCCCTTGCCCAGTAACATCGGGACGGGTATTACCGGGAAATATTTCACAGTCGCCGTGTCGCAGTGTTAGAGGAAAAAAAAATGTAAACCGTCTACTACCTAACGGTGGTGTATAAAAGCGGCCAAGAAAGTAGATTTGACACTCAGTGAGCTAACGGATTTCCAGCAGTGTAGTTTACTGGCTTTTCACTTCGCGGAGTTGTTTTGTGCCATCGTTTTTTCAAAACCCCATCAGTGGTCCAGGCTTACAGTACCAGCTGTACCAACCGGGTTTGAAAGCAAGGTAAATGGTTCTACCACGGATCTGTCCCATTTCTCGGCGAAGAATAGAGTCAATGCTTATTCATAAGTGCATAGGTATAGTGAAGTGGCTCGTGTATTCTGTTTGAAGCAAGTTGTTGGTAAGTTGTTATAGCTCGATACAGGTAGGTGAAGTGTGTGAACCTTAATGCGAAGATCGTCTGGACACGGTTACTATACGCTTTTGGGGAAGTTTTCCAGTTAGATGTCCTTCATAGTGCAAACGGTAGAAGGAGTAGATGTCCAGAAGCTCTTAAATTACCGGAATCAGCATCATTTCATCTGATCTTCCTTGCTGTCTAGTTGGACCAGTTTAGTATTACCCTCCAAGAGACGGCGCGTCAGCGAACGAATTCCAGTGAATGTGTGAAGCTCTTAAGAAATAAAGCAAACACACAAAAGACGACCAATGTCTCTAGTCTGTACCCTGTCCATATCCATAGTTCGAAGTTTTGTACCACCCAGCATCCCATTTGCTAAGGTTTAGCTTTCCCCCCCTGTTCCAATTGCAGATGGTAACGAAGGGCAGCCGGCATCTTCTACTGGTGGTGTCCTGTGGGGCCGCCCTGCTGCTAATGCTTGCATTGCTCTCCGTATCGGGAGTGGACGGATCACTACAGTACGTTGAGTCTACCTCGCAACGAAAGGCCCACTACTGTGGCGCTAAGCTGAGTGACACGTTGGCTAAGCTTTGCAACCGATTCAATGGATTCCGCAAGAAGTCTGGTACGCGAAGCGGCATAACACTAGCTGACCTTTTTTGTTACAATAATGGTGTGCAACTGTGATTTTTTAGATAATATGCTGATGATTCCTCCCTACCCGGAAGTACGCCTACTGGACGAGGTGGAACACGATGTGGAGCAGCTTCATACACTGAACGATCGTTCGGCGGACATGATCAATCAGGCACTGGTGACGCTGCAGCACCTCAACACTCGCGAGCACAACTTTCGACGCGTACGACGTCAGGTGGTGGCCGAGTGTTGCTATCAAAGCTGCACACTGGATACGCTGAGAAGCTACTGCGCCGACTAAAGACTGACTTTCCGCCCCCTCCTAGAATATCTAGCTAGAAGTGTCATCGATCGCTGCTGCTACGACCGACAACAATGCAACGCACTACAATGTTTTCCCGAAGTTTTCGCTTTTCGTTTAATAATTATGTAGTAGGCGTAGTTTTTCTTCAGGCGGAATAAACGCGCCTATAGCACGCGCACGCTAAAGCTTTGCCGCTCTCTAGAAGAGTGTGTTTGTGTACTATTTGTTTTGGGGCAAGATTGACACTGGCGGCCACCAATTACCTTTTTTACTACTATGTGTGCTAACTGATGTTGTTACTAATGAATTACTTACAGTTTAGCACGAGCGAAGAAAAGTACTATCCTTGCACCATCATCATGTCGTCCACGAACGGAGTCCGCAGCGGATCGCTCTACATCCTGCAAGCGTTGGTGTTGCTCTGGTCGATTGCGGTGGTATCGGCAAACAAGCGATACTGTGGAGCGGAGCTAGTGAAGGTACTGTCCTTCCTGTGTGATGAGTTCCCCGATCTGCATACGACAAGCAAGCGATCAGGTAAGTGAACCAAACACTGGAAAAAACGTACAACTTACATCCTAGCATCCAATCCTACTCCCTGCTTAAGCGGACAACTTCATCAAGTCGTCGGACATGAGCAACGATGAGTGGATGAGCACGGAGGACAACACGCAGCAGATAATGGATCAGCAACTCCAATCGGTTGGCATGCCGGATGATCGTGCTGCTGTGCCGGCCTGGATGAACATGGTTTACCCGACGAACTACATGTACCGCCACGGTGCAGGACACAACGAGCTGATCCCCGCCCGCTTCCGCAAGAATCGCGGTGGTATCGTGGAGGAGTGCTGTTTGCGACCGTGTGGTATGAACCAATTGCTGCAGTACTGCAAGAAGGTTAGCACGTACTAAAAAGTCTCACTAAGTGTGGACGGGTGTTTTATAAGTGTGCCAGCATAGAATGCTCTCCTCATATTGAATTGATTTGTGTTCCTACCCCCGGGGAAGTGGATTGGCAACGTACGGAAGCTTGGAAAGGCTGGCAGGTGGTAGGGTACGGATTTGCGTACAAAGTCGTATAAATCGAGATACAAAAGTGCAACCATCCGTTTGCACATCTCAACCTAAATACCTTTAGCTTAAGCTCACAAGCTCTTTGCTGTTACTAGATCGCTTTCTATATCGTTAACGATGTTGCTATAACACTTGCGCGGTTGCGGCAAGCAGTCACCAGATGATGTAGGGATACACGCATTTCAGTACCTAAAGACATTATTGGACTATTGGATAATTATTAAATAAAACAAACCCCTATTGATTATTGGCCATTTGCAAAAGGACAAAAACAAAGAACACGAACAACATTTTCGGTATCAAAAGATGGTGATTGTATTGTACGTTGTTGGGTTGGCTTTTAATGTGCTGAAAGAAATGTATCGCATTCGGTTGACATGTTATGGAAATATTTTGAATTACATCTCTTTCTTATTTCGTTATTTAACTCGCAAAAAATAATCTAAAATAATACAATATTTTTTTGTTATTCAGCAAGAACGGCCAGGTTTGGTCGTATGGCTTATAATATTATAATAAATGGTATAAAACAATGTTTTATTTTACAATTTTATGAATATTCAAAACTTCTTTATTATTCTTAATATGGAGGAGTCAACTAGAATTTACTATCAGAATATGTTCTTGAATATGAAAGCAAAGCGACACAAGATAGACCATTTTGTTCCTTTTTAAAACAATATATTGTATCCATTGATGTTTCATTTAGTTGGTTCCTTCATGAGATCATCACAAGAGTCTTTTTACTTGTTTGTAACTTAGAGCGGAAAATAAACATAATTAACAAAAATATTGAAATAACAAATCAATTGGGGCCATATCATTATTTAATGTATCACCAATTTGTATAATATTATTGTTATATCTAGTTTATCTTCATGGAAGAGAGCATTTGAGTATTATTTACTGCGATGATCCATTGCCATAGTATTTCCACCAAATTAATCGATTCAAACCTCAAATCTTCTACCGGTACACAAAACATACTTACTAGCGTTTTTTACATTGATTTTAAATCATGTGTCGATTACACGGTCGGATTTTTTTTGTTTGCAAAATCTAAGGAAGCTTATACATGCTTTGATTAAAACTTCTAATTATACATTACTTCTATAAAAAATCTATTTTATTCTAAACTATCAAATTTTGAATTTCACGATACCAAAGATCTAAAGCTTAAAAAAGACAATTTTTTGTCACAAGATTTTCATTGAATAATGCTTCAAAGATTAAAAAAAGAAGCTAATTGTTTCTCTTGTAAAATGTATCGATAAAACATCATTTTCTTTTTATTAAATATATTGAATTATTGAAAAACAAGGACATCATCTTCATTATGCAGTCTTTAAAAGTGTCGACTCGCGCTTCTTTGCCATAAGAAGTGCTTAAGATTTTTTTTAAATAATGTAGAGAATCGATCAATGCAAACTTTTATTTGTTTTTGACAAATTTCCTGAAGGTCCTGATAGAAATGTTTAATCTGGAGACGTGACTATCTTCATGCATTAATGACAACAAAAAAACTCACCCATCAATTTTAAGAAGGAAAAAAACGGTGGTACAGAAATGACACCCAATAGCTTTAGCTGTAAAACACTTTTGTTAACATGGCTTACCGTATTTCGTATACAGTGATATTTAAATGCTAAGACATGCTATAATAATCTCGATAATAATTATAGTTGAAAGGTTATTCAATGAGCTTTGATATTATTCACGGGTTGGTATGCATTCACTAATCAATCGAATGCTGTTCTATGTTTCTTATATTGTCTATATTTCTTATATATTTCTTATAATTCTTATCTATATTATCTATATTCTGAATAATTTCTTATTAGTTTAATTCATATGCATGGTTTCATTCAAACGTTCCTAACAGTTTCAATACAAGAATAGTATTATTTTTAAATATTTTTACCGCGAGAATCCTGCCAAGATTTTTGTGTTCATTATTTCGTTTTAAAAAAAATCACTTAAATTTTAGGTTCAGTCCCTCCGTACGACTCTTTACATGGTTTTCCATTTTTAGAATTTCCATCTTGGCCTTAATGGGTCTGTAAATTTGACCTTGAAATTGTCAAAATGAACTAGGCGGAACTAGGTGCCATCAGCTTAGTACAATTATTCTATCAATTTAATTGTATAGACATGTTTTGCCAAACGAGCACAAACATTCACATCTACATCCGAATTAATTTTTTTTTGTCATCACTAACGAAAAAAAAGGATATTTGGCAACGTATGTGTGGCAGGACAATGGAGGAGCCGCTACAACGACGATCTGTACGAGCTGTACAACGATCTCACGGTCGTGCAGCGCGTGAAGCTCGCCAGGCTCAGGTGGGCTGGCCATGTTATGCTCATGGAACCGGACGACCCAGCTCGTAAAGTCCTTTTAGGCCGTCCACAAGGACAGAGGGGGCGTGCTAGGCTCAAATTGAGGTGACAGGATGGCGTAGAGGCTTCCGCCATCACAGCCGGGAAGGCAGACGAAGGCGCGAGACCGTGAGCGGTTTCGGGGACTCGGGGACTCGGGGACTCGGGGACCAAGACCGCGAAGCGGTTGTAGCGCCGGATAAGTAAGTAAGTAACGGAAAAAACGAGCTATTTAAAAAAAATCCAATTCAACAAGAGTTGCTGTGTTATAAAACAACGTTTAAATAGAATTTATGAGTACTTTTAGTGATTGATACGCTTAAAGTCTGACTTCTTCTTGATATGCTGCTGCTGTTGGTACCAGGTTGAATATAAAAAGGTATAAGCATATTAATTAAGTCCAAGCAAAAGCAATAGCATATTATCTATTATCAAAATTCTAAGACTCTCAATGCAAAAGATCATTTACCAAAAATGAATAAAAAATGTGCGGCTTTTGATATAAGCCTGAATAAGCATGAAATACTGAGTCGATAAGAAACTTCGCACCTAGCAACTCCTTTTCCAATTATTGTATGGTGAGAAAAACAAGCAAATTCTTTCCAAGTAAATTAACTCCTGTTTGAGTGCACCGCAGTGCATTAATAGAGTTGGACAACCAGGGTACAGTGCAGGTGAACCTGCATCATGAGAGGCCAAAAATGTCATCATGCGTACTTTGTCATCATGCCACACACCTACCATCTACCAAATGAGAGTAAACCTTGTTTAAACAATTAATAAAAGGTAAAGAAAATACAGTAATACTTAAAATTTAAATTTGTATGTAAATGTACTTAAAGTACTTTGAGTAATTTTATAGCGGACGGATTATTTCAGTATATAGGTGATAAATAAACTATTTGCAACTATTTTTGCGTCCTGAAGTGTAGTTTTTTTTCGAGACATTTTCCAGGATGTCTGCAATATGTTTGCACACATTATTGTCGCGGTTTAAAAATAAACCAACTGCGAAAAGTGCACTATATAAACGGTAGTCATGTTGCAGGTAGTTCATTCTGTTCGACTAGCTGAAGACGACAAACGAACCGCTAAAGAGGCAGACAATTTCGAATAAAGGTACGTGTTTTTGGAACACTTTTACTGTGATTTATTAATTTGCTTATTCTAAGGTTGAAAAAGCGGGTTACCGCCTTACTGAGTAAGACTGAGGATGAAGCTTTCTCGCACCACGTGCGTTAATGTGGGAGCTTTGGTGTTGATGATTGCAGCCGGAAGTTTACGAACAGTCGGCGCAAAGCGTTACTGCGGCGATCAACTGCCTAAAATACTTGCCATGCTGTGCGTGGAGTATTTTTCATTGGAAGATCTCAGAAAGAATACAGGTAATAACATTATGTTTTAATAATTTTACTTTAACCCACAACCCGCCTAAAGTTATACCATTTGCATGACATCATCACATTGTTATGCCAATCAAAAGGAAAATTAAGATACTATTGTACTTCACAGTTGGATTTTATGGCCCTTTGACACCAAACCAGTACTCATCCTCGCAACTTGACTGGGCCGGAGAAAAGTTTAGTGAGAATGAATTCAAACGGAACTTTAACGTGCCACCGCATACCAATCAGTTGGAAGCGGCGAATGATGAGTTTGAACCTTCCCAGTGGTTCAAGAAGAAACCCTTCCATCGCTTCATTGTACCTCACATGCAGGCCCGATTCCGAAGAGATGTTGCGGATGAATGCTGCCGGGAGGATTGCAGTATGGCTCAGCTTCTGTCCTACTGTAAGGTAGCAGCACCGGGAGTCTTAAACGTTTAGTTTACCAGCACATAAAATGTTATAGTAAGACATTTTATAGTTCAGACATAGAAACAGCATTCAGATAAACGATAAGGCAGTAGCATTCATTCGGTAAAACTTGTGAGCAGCCAGTAGCTTAACTAAGCTACGATAAGCTTTTATTTATCACGGATGGATTAATCGAAAGTAGTTAGAAGTATGATAGTTACCTTTAGTGCTCGAAAGTTGTATGAAGTTTAGGTATTTAACTATGAAGCGTGGAAATACGAATGCTTGTGAATGAAGGACTATAAATAAAAATGTGAACAATGCAAAGGAAAGCTCATTGGGTATGACATTTAGAGAAATTTAATGTATTTTCACCAATAACTAATATACATATTTAAATATTTTTACCATATAGTCGTTCATAAACAAAAAATAGTCAATCCGGGGGCCTCACTACGCCATTTTACTTTCCAAACCGCTACAAAAAGCACTCGAGTGGACAAGGCCTGAAGGGGTTAAACAACAAATTGGGTTTGAGAAAAAAACATCAAAGTAAACATAGGAAAAGAGCTAATGCAACAATTTAAATAAAGATCTAGTACACTGTGAAACGTTTTCGTAATGGAGACTAAAATTTGGACAATTAAGTGTTGTAGCAGATTTTGAAAAGTGATGCCGTTTTAAAAAGCATG
Organism: Anopheles christyi; assembly: GCA_000349165.1. Lineage (NCBI taxonomy): Eukaryota > Metazoa > Arthropoda > Insecta > Diptera > Culicidae > Anopheles > Anopheles christyi. Next base: position 10,270 of record KB697819.1, read on the forward strand.
AAATACAAGTGTACATTGTGTAAGAAACAAGTGTAAGAAGAAACGTAAGGTACAAATCAAATGTAAAAGTTATTTTTACATTTTTCCGTAAGTAGATATTAGGGATAAGAAAATGTTTTGACAAAAATATAACCCCGCGATATAGTGAGCTGGATTGTTAGTGAAGGTGGTCGGTGGTCTGATAGTAGACACGACGGCTATTGGCATAGTTTATAATAAACCTCGCCTCGAATAATGTCGGACAGCAAATTTTTTCACCGAATAGTCAGC